>CABHPQ010176052.1:0-47924 GCA_902168405.1 Peromyscus aztecus
GTCCATCCTTTCAATTCTTGGCATCAGTTAAAGAACCACAGTTGTGGCTTGTGACAGAGCCTGTGCATGCAGGTCCAGGGTGTTGCTGTTTGGATGGTTAGCCTATTAGGAACAAAAGGCATTTGATCTTCTCTCTTCTGCTTAAGCTCAAACTACCTAAAAGTAACTTTGGCTTGGCTTCCTGGTGAGAAACACACTGAACAGTTGGAAATGTCGACTGAGCTTTAAATATATGCATGCCAGATCATTGTTATCAAGCAGGCTTTCCCTGGGGGTAAAACTCTCACCGACATCAGGGAGCCTTCTTTTCCTGATGCATGTTTCTTTTGAACAAGTTTCTTAAGGGCAGAGGGTGGGGAACTACATAGAGGGGAGACCTATGATAGAAAACGCAAAGCCTGGCCTTTTTGTGTCCCCCCCCCCCACACACACACTGTGTATGGGTCTATGAGTAGTGGGCAGGAATATGACATTTTTACTCATAGAAATAAGATGTGTGGGGGAGGGTTGTTTCCCCCCAAGGCAAATCTTTGTTGATGAAATAGTAAGCACAAATACAGAAATGCGAATGCTTCCTGTGCCCATTGGGAGCACAATGATGGGCAGAAATGTGGAATGAGGATAAGGAAGATGCACTTCTCTGGTGACCTTCAGAAGAACTAAATGGTACACAAGTACAGTGTTTCATCGATGGATCCCTGCCTCAAAGGAACAGAAAGACTTTCCAGGCCGTTCTTCACTAGTCATTGCACACACACAATTTCCTCAAGACATGTTGGCTTCAGGTGGTCTAAATAAGGAGAGGTGAATCATTCAACATTCAATGGCAAATCAATAGCAGGGTATGCATAATTTTCATCGGTGGTATAAATGTGCCATAGTGCCTTATTATTAACCATTGAAAATCAGCTGTGGGACCAAGGAATTATATGGTGGGCTAGAGAATCTTAGCCAACTAGGGCACCAAGCTCACATGAGCATCCATCAAATCAGCACTCAGTCCAAGGGAAAATACAGCTTCTGGAAGGTACCCCCAACTCCCTCCTATCCGGCCATCTTTCTCTTGTTTTTTAGACACCTGGCACCACTAAAATTGGCCCCATCTTTATTTGCTAAAATTATGGCCCCTTACCAAAGTGCAGTAAATAAAGTATGCATTTCTGTTATGATTGGTCAAGTTAAAGATGGAGACAGCTGACATACTGAGATTAGGTAACATGAGAAAAGTTTAATGAAAGGACTGATTCGGAAAAGTGTTTGCACATTATAAGGCAACTGCAAGAGACAGGACAGCATCCCAGGGGGATTACCACCAGAGAAGTGACTCTGTCCTGAGCAGAGGGGAGTGAGAGGCTATCAGAACTGGAGGGAGATGACTGTGTGGGCTTCCAGCCAGTGAGAGTTACAGCTTTCAGGGTGTGTGTGTGAGGGAGTGGGGATGAACTGATGATGGTGATTTCAGAAGGGAAGATGTAAGAGTAGACACATTGACTTCCCTCCCCTCTTCTCATATCTTACTTTTGCTCTTATTGGACGAACCCAATGGGAATCCAGCAGTAAACCTAGATCAGTGTTAGGATCCTTATGGGCCAGATTTCCACAGCATAGGCAGGATGGGAAGGGATCTGAAGAAACAAATGACCACCGTGACCAGAGCAAGATCTCTCATCCAGTTGTGTTATCTTCTGAATTAGTCGGTTTCCCCGTTGCTGAGACAAGATACTGAAGATAAGCAACTTGGGAAGATTGGGGAAGATTCTGACTCATGGTTTCAGCCTATGGTTGCTCTGCCCTGTTGCTATAGACATGTGCAAGGTAGAACACCATAGCCCGGGGAAAACCTGCTCATCTCTTAGGGGTCAAGAGGCAGAAGGAGGAAATTCACAAAGGTGGAGGGATGAAACATACCCCAAGGGCACAGCTAAGGTGACTTGCTTCCTCCATCTAGGTCCATTACCTAACGATCCTACGAACTCCAAACAATGGTTATGATATGAATCCGTAAATGAATCCAGTGGTGAGCATGGAGCCCCCCTGACCTAATCACATCCCAAAGGCTCAACCTGCGAGCACTGTTGCATTATGGATCAAGCCTACAACACATGAGCCTTTGAGGGGCATTTCAGATAGAAACCACAACATTTCCAGTTAGCTACTGACCTTTGACAAGTGATTTCTCTTGGTCCTCTTCCTGAGAGCATAGTCACTTGGATATCACTTCTGTTCCACAGCAACAACACCCAGTCCAACTCTAATAAAGGGGATCCTTAATGTTCTGACTTTTCATAAGCATGACTTTATGTGATATTCCCACTCAATGCTACTTAGCCAAATGGTTTACTCAACAATGTACATCTGTAGCATGTTTTAATACTTCATGTTTCATACTTAGTATTTACCAAGATACAATTTTAGAAGCTTTATTAAGATACAGTTTTCATGCAATAAACTATATATACATAAAGTTTAAAATGTTATAAAAGTTTGAGATGATAGACACTCACAATACCATTGGCACATTAAGATAATAAGCATGCTATCACCCTTGAATTTTCCTATACTTTATTATGGCCCTTCCTCTCCTTTCCCTGTGTTTCTTCCTCATCCATTGATATGCTTTCCACTACTATGCATTAGACTGTAGTTGTTTGGATTCTATGGAAACAGAATCACATGCATTTTTTTTTAGTCTGGTTTCTTTCACTAACTGTAATTTGTGATTTAGCCATGATATAGCATATATCAGTATTTTTCTTATAAAGCTGAATAATTATTTCATTCTGTGGATAAATCATGGTTTGTTAATACATTTGTTAATCCATCCAGATGTTGATAGGCCTTTGCTCCCCCCCCGCCCCAGTTTTTGATTATAATAAATACGGCTCCTGAATATGCATGGCAACATATGCATATACATCTTTTGACTGCAGAATAACCAGGTCACATAAGAGACGTGTGTACTTTTTTAGGGAACTAAAACACCGTTCGAAAGTGGTTGCACCACTTTGCATTCCCATCAGCAGTATATTAGAACAACATATCAGATTAGAGCTACTTAAAAGACTGAGTTTTGGAGACTGTTCTGACTCTAGAGCACCGTGAAACCCCAGGAAGACCGTGGAAAACCAGAAGAACAAGGATTAAGGAAGAAGACAAGATTGTAGCCTGAATTTATTTGGGAGATGCCTGTCTCATAATTAATGCCCTTCTTCACAAGTTTATCATTCAGGTCATCTTTACATACTCATAGTTATAAATGAAATGTTTTAAAAATGTATCCTATATATACAATGGAATATTTGTCAGTCTTAAAATGGAAAAAAATTGACATTTGCTAAAGTATGGATGAATCTTGACAACCCAATCATAAAGAAAGATATTATATTATTCCACTTCTGTGGGCTGCCTAGTTTGGTTAGATTCATGGGCACAGAAGGTTAAATGTTGCTAGTCAGCAGGTGGGCTAAGGGATAGAACAGGGAGCTTCTGTTTAGTAGGCAAAGTTCTGCAGTTCTGAAGGTGGAAAGTGTTCTGGGGTTCACTGTATATCCATGTGGATACACAACACTACAGAGCTGGGCGCTAAGACCTCCAGATGGTATACTGTGTTGTGTATATTTCACTATAATAAAATAACTAAAACGAAATTAAAGCTATAATAAAAATCTATAGATACAGGAGGAATACGAAGCATCTTTGAAACTGATGTTAATAGTCACTTGGCTTGAACTCTGCTTCACCTTACATCGGCTTGCTAAAGTAGTTCACATAACCCCACAAGGGCAAAGGCTGTGCCAAGAATGTTAGGGGAAAACACATAGAAAACCAATAGTAGGGTTTTATGGAATATTTAAAATACACAAAATAATAATGCCCAGAGGCGAGTAAAGAACTAACAGATTCAACAAAGAAAGGAAAAACTAAACCCTGAAGCTGAACAATGTTTGCTTTGGGGCTTTTTATGGTCCTTTTGCATTTTTATCCGATCCTGTTTGCTCTGTCTACAACACCTGCCTCAAGTGTACTGTGAGCTCCCTCACATCACTCCACTGCTTCATGGCAAAGGCTCTGCCTACCACCACAAGCTCTATCCTCCTCGGTACAGGTCACGCTCGCTGTCTGCCCTTAGCCGTTCCCCTGCAAGTAACTTCTTGGTATCTTGCAAATATTCTTCCCTCCATTAGGAAGACTCTCCCACAACCCGTTCACGTGATGACCCAGGTTCTAAGTTAGCTGTGACCGCTCTTCCTCAACAAGCATCTTTAGCTTGTATAACTGATGTCATGTAAGAGGCTGTGGTTGTAGAATGCCTTTACAGAATGCTACAAAGTATATTTCTGAGCCACATTTGCATTTGTGGAATTTAAAGATGACTATATGAAAATGAACATAATTTTAACATTCTTCTCTAATAAAGTTCTATGGGCATTTGGAGATTTTTTTTTTAATTTTATTAACTTTAAAAGTTTTTACTTTGTAGAACTGGGCATTGAACCTAGAGCCCTGGGCATGCTGGGTCAGCATTCTGTCATGGAATTACATCCTCAGCCCTCAGTTTTACTTTTCATTTTGAGGCAGGATCTCACTAAATTGCCCAGACTGCCCTTGAACTTGTGGCCTTCCTGTCTCTGCCTCCTGAGTAGCTGGGACTATGTAAAAGCCTGACCCATCAGTTGGGTGGTTACTTTTCCTGGATTGGCCTGGGCACACATCCACTCTACTGCTGTGCTCCACCCTCATTCCCATGGAGGATCTGAAGATACTTCTCAGAAGAAAAAAAGTTGTCATCCCAAATCATGGCTCCTTGGTAAAGCCGATGAATCTGTGTACTGTGGAAGAGGCTACTGAACTCTACCCACTAACTGCTTACTGCAGCTATGAAAAGTTCTCTAAAAGGAATGCTGTTAGCAGATTAGAGCTATTTACTTAAAAGAGTAATGTCCACAGACTTCGAAATCAACCACTCATTCTGCAGCACAGTGAAACCCCAGAAAGGTGGTGGAAAATCAGAAGAGCAAGAGCGAGGACTAGTGAGGAAGACAGGATTGTAGCTAGAACTTATTTGGGGGACACCTGCCTCATGCTTAATGCCTTTCTTCAGGAGTATTTCATTCAGTTCGTCTTATCTGGCCATACTACTTTTCTAGAAAATAACTGTTAAAAATCTCAATGGCTGGTTCTGCACGATGGGATGGATGTGGTTTAATATGTTTTCATTCACTGGTTTTTAAATTTCATGTTCCCACTGTGCCTGTCCCCGGACTTGGCTTATTTCTCCGCAGGGCATGACTAAATTGGAGCACTCTTCTTTGGGTGTGGTTTTCCTTTCTCTGGATGAACTTCAAAAGGAGCAGCTCTTGTGAGCCTGGGGTTGAGTCCTTCTGTAACTATGACACATTGAAACAAAGACACTTACCACTTCAAGCAGCTACAACGTTTAGAAGAGTAAGGATTAGTAGTTAATGTCACTGAAGGAGGGGTTAGCAAGAGGATTGATGACCGCTGATGATTCTGAGAATCTTGGCTGAGTATTTAGGATAATTTTACACAAAGGCAGTATGAATAGTAGGTGCTCTGAAAGTTTTCTGATGCCTCCTGAAATAAAATCAGGAGGTTCCTTATTGTTGGGTGAACAACTAGTGAGTAGCAGGCATCATATAGCCCTTATCTCACTAAATCCTCCAGATTTCTGCAGACCTGATACCACTATTCTAGTGAGTTGTTTTTTTAAAGAGGCAAAGTAAAGTACAAGAAATGTAGGTGAGTTATTCTCCTTAGAGGTAGAAGAATAATTTGACCCAAAGCTCTCTGACCCAACACTTTTCTGCTTTACTATAATGTTACCTCCTCTTTTATGTGTCTACTGGGGGCCATGTGAATGTATATGTATGCTTTAAGTTCCCATGGTGACTTACAATGTTGAGTGGAATTTGAGGACAGTTTTCTATCGCTGAGGACAAGCATTCAGCTAAAGTCTGAGGGATTTAATGCATGGGTCCTGCCAGAAGTGCTGCACAATATTTATATTTCAAGAGGCAAACACTTGGAATGGGCCATCCTTAATACCACGGAATTTATAACCCACGGTGAGCTCCACTCAATGAAGAGATATTCCTGGGAGATGCCCAGAGCCTCACCCGCTGCCCTCAAATCACCACAGAGGCAGATTGCTTTACATATACCCTTCCCTGTTCTGCTCTATTGCTGCATTCTTCAATTCTGGATGTTCCCCCTGCGGTTCTGGCATCCCAAGCTCTAACGATTCCTTAGCCTACCATCAACTTTAAAAGCAATTTTACATTTATTGGAATTTAATAAAAAAGAAATAAAAGGAACTGCTAAATTTTAGTAAATAATGCTTCAAAACACTTGGCTCCTTGAAAATTATTTCCCATGTTTAACTTATGAAAAGCTTTGGAATCATGGAGGATTTTTGACTGATTATTTTCAAGCAAAATCTACATTTATTAGTAGACCTTGTTCATGGTTCCAGGTGACTGCTCCTCTGCTCTTCACTTTGTGCTTAGACTGCCAGTGACTTCAGACAAGGATGCCATATCTCACTGGTGATGCTTCTATCTTGGCAGTCCAAAGTGGCCATCTTTTCTTCAGTTCACAGAGATGACCTTTAATCTTGGTTACATTTGGACTGTTTCTTCCCTCCCACTTTATTTTCCTCTCCCAGGGGCGTCTGGTTCATAGCTAAGAAGCCCCTGCTCTGTTGGCATGCCTGCTGGTGTCTCTTCCCCTTTTCACTCAAGCCTAAACCAACGTTAGCTTGTCTCTTCTTTTCCAATTGATGTCAAATATGTCCACTCTATTATGCAGTCCTTCTAAACATTTAATCTGGCTTCTTAAGCACAGCAGTCTGTTTTTGTACAGATGGCGGAGAACACTAATCCCAGGAATTCTTCATTTCCTATTAGCTGATTCCTGTGGGGTCACTTGTTTTGTTTGCTTGATGCTTTTTCGTTGTCAAATTTCCTCTGTGACTAGTGGTCCTTTCCATGCCAATGAAGGTCTCAGTTGACTGGAACACGGAATGCCCTTTTCTCTACGGTCTGGCCCTTAGGTGGCTTTCTTCAGCACCAGGCTCTTGAGTGAGTCTCTGACCAATAGGTCTTCAAGATCCTTCTGAGTCTGTGCAGAGATGAGAGGTCACCGGTCCTGTGCCTCCCCAGTATCTTTCCCCTACACTACAGATCTTGCCTCTCTCTTCTGTTTGTCAGCATTTCCCACACTGTTCCCAGTTCAAATATTTTTCTGGTCTCAGCTTTGTGACTTTACGGCATTATTTTTGTTCATGATCTTCTTCACCAACTGGCTTTGATTTAGGATAGGAGGTGCTTTAGCGGACAGTGTTCTGTATTCTTGTATTCTTCTTCCTTCTTTTCTTTTCCTGTTCATTTCCTCTCCTAAGGGCTTTGTCATCAGCCTCTCTCAGGCCTCACATGGAGGAAGAGATTCATTATGAGCCAGTTTACTCCCCCTATGAACACTGGGGTTTCCTCCTCCACCACACTTGGATGGATTCAGTGAAAATCCTGGAAATGTGCTCGTGAACTTCACCGTGCTCTGTAAGAGGGAAGCTGACTGCTATTAAGAAGTCAAAGAAATAGCAGCTTTTGCAAAGCATTTTCCGGAAGTTTTCAGGAAGAAAAAGGACATAATCATTATAACCAATACTGCCTACCATCTTCAACTTTAGACTATTGTCAGCATCAATTCTCAAATTCAGCTTGTGTTTCCATTATCCAGCTGAAATACTTGATAAACCAGATTCACTGCAGAAACTGCAGACCGTGTCTAGGCAAGACCTCATCAGCTCTGCTTAGGAAGCTGGCAAAGCTAGAACTCTCAGAAAACTGTGATCATGTCTATGGAAGCCATGTGCAGAGGAGTGCCTGACATTAATATCTGAGGTTAGGCCCGTCTCACTTTCTAACAGCTGACATTGATTGAGTGCAAGGTACAAGCCAGGTACCTGTTTCAAGTACTTTACAGTTATCGCTTTTGAAATCCTCACACTAATTCCTACAGGTCAAGGATTGTTTTCGTTGTTTACTAAGGAAATCATGGCATAGAGACACTTGTGAAAAGCTGTCCGAACATCTAAGCAGTAGAGGTTGCAGGGAGACTTGAACCCCCGAACCTTGGGTTATTGTGCTTACTGCCTCCCATTATGCCCATCAGATACATGTTATACTAGAAAACCTTCATCTCTTAGTGTAAACATAAGCACACCAAGAGACAGCAGCACAGTGCTTTAAAACTAACTTGTTAGAAGAGACTGCCTGTAGGGTTGAAAAGATATAATCATGTATAGCTGACACTTACTATCCCTCCAACAGTCATACTCCATCTCTAAATTGAATACAAAGCCCACACAAAACACCTCTTTTGTTCATAGCTCAAATTTCTTCCCAAGGTAATAGTTAATGTTTGTTAGGCTCCGAAGTAACCAGTGTTCTACTGGTCACTCTGTGGGCATTATTTCATGAAAGGCAGCAAACATGAACGGAACACTCCTGCCGTCGACCTGTTATTGACGAGGACATCTGTTTAGCATGCCCCAGCTCCTGAGACGGTTAATAGTCCTGTCAGCATTTGAAGCTGAGTCTATCTGCAGACTCCCGTGGTAGACAGATTTTTAGATGGCTTCTGACCTTTGCTCTCTGGTGGTACTCCCAGGACTGTGATAGATCACATGGTGTGCTGGTCAGTTTTGTTTTGTTTTGTTTTGCTTTTTGTCAACCTGACACAAGCAGGAGTTATCTGGGAAGAAAGGACCTTAATTGAGGGATAGCCTCCATCAAATTGCCTGTAGGCAAGCCTAAGGCTGTAACCGGGAGATTTCCTGTGTCCCAGCCTGCCGGCGGTCGGGACAAATCTCTCCCACTCGCGTCCCCCAAGTAAACACACAGAAGCTTATATTAATTATAACTGCATGGCCATGGCTCATGCCTTTTGCTAGCTAGCTGTTATATCTTAAATTAGCCCATAACTATTAATCTATGTATTGACACATGTTCTGTGGTTTTACCTGCGTCCCATTACATGTTGCTCCTTGAGTGGGTGGCTGGCTGGCGTCTCCCCCAGCCTTCTTCCGTCTTTCTCTTTGAATTTCCCCGCCTGCCTCTAAGCTGCCTTGCCATAGGCCAAACGGCTTTATTTATCAACCAATCAGAGCAACACATATTTGCAACGTACAGAAAGACATTCCATCATATGGCAACATTTTTTTGATTAGTAATTGATGTGGGAGGACCCAGTCCACTACGGGCGATGCCACCCTTGAGCAGATGGTCTTGGGAGGTTTAAGGAAGGAAGCTGAAAGCAAGCCAGTAAGCAGCTCTCTTCCATGTTCCCTGCCTCTGTTTCTGCTTGAGTTCCTGCCCTGACTTTCCTGAATGTTAGATATTGATGTGGTAGTATAAGGTAAATAAACCTACTCCTCCTAAGTTGTTTTTGGTCTTGGTGTTTATCACAGCAAGAGAGAAACAAACTAGAAAACATGGAACAGAAACTTCATTTAAACTTATTTTTTACACAATATATTCTGATCATATTTTTTCCCTCTCCCAACTCATTCCAGATCATTCCCACTTCCCTACCCACCCAACTTTATTTTCTCTCTTTCTCTTAAAAAAAAAAGCAAACACAAATGAAAATCAAAACAAACAAAAATTCATAAGACAAAAAAAATACAAAATGGAACAAAAAGCCTGCAACAACAATAACAACAAAACATGGGCTCTATTTTGTGAACAGGAACTTTGCAGATGTTAAGGGAGTTGATCTAAGTGTGACAGATTGAGTTACATAAGCCCTTCGAAGACGTGAGTGTTTCCTCGGGCTGTTTGCAGAGGCGGTCACAGAAATTCAAGGGTGGGAGAAGAACTTCACTATGGCTGCCTTAAAGATGGAGAGACACATGCGAAGGAGAGTGAGGAACCTAGAGGAGCTGACAATGACATCAGCTGTCAGGAAGCT
Organism: Peromyscus aztecus; assembly: GCA_902168405.1. Lineage (NCBI taxonomy): Eukaryota > Metazoa > Chordata > Mammalia > Rodentia > Cricetidae > Peromyscus > Peromyscus aztecus. The sequence continues at coordinate 9,994 of CABHPQ010176052.1, forward strand.
TGGAATCTCAGACCTATGGTCCTGGGGAAGCTGTCACCATGATTCTGGTCTTGTAAGACCCAGAGGCGAGGCACCCCAAGATGAGCCATGTTGGGCTTTTGGTGTAGAGACATGGCATCTCTGGTAAAGTCACGTGTTCATGCTAGGAAGATGAAGGTCACAGAGACCCCACACCTAGGGCCCTATATCTCACCTCCTTCCTTCTCCATGTGACCCCTCATGTTTCTCCTTGCTTCTGACAGTTCTGGTCTCTTTCTGTGTATTGGATGTACTCATTTATCTCAGGATGGGTAAGAATGCTGTGTGCCCTCTGCCGAGAGGTCTTCTCCACCCTTCAGGGTGGGCTTCAAAACTATTCCTCATGAAGACTTCTCTGATTGGGGCACATGCTTTCACAGGATTTTCCATAGGACCTTTTAGCTCTTTCCCTATGTGCAAATACATTTGTGTGATTTCCTTTAATAAGTGTATCTACTGGTTTCCCTGAATCTTCAGTCATTTGTCCTGCCCACAAGCATCAGAACAACTCTCTCAATATTTACTTTTATATCCAATCTGCTATTTTTCTCTTTATCATAGGTCTTCTCTACTTAGACTCTACATTTGTTGAGGACAGGGAACAAATTTGTCTCTATTGCCTCCTCAATATGTAGCTCAAGGCTAATGATATTGGCACTCAGTCACATTTTAATTACTGAATAAAGGAAGAGAGGGTTTATTCCTTTCCCCATCCCCCAGACCCCATTATGGAGTCATCTGTGGATTTACTTGTGTCTTTGTTCTACATAAAATTCTTCCAAAGGACCCAAGTTCATTCCTAGTTCCCACACCAAACAGCTCACAAGCACCTAGAACTCCATTTCCAGGGCGTCTGTTGCTCCTTCCTGGTTTCTGTCATCACCAGGCACATATGTACATGCATATACACACAATAAAAATAAAGAAATCTTTTTGTTAAGTTTAGAAAAGTAGCTTGATCACTGCATGCGGTATTCAGATCATCTTTCCTCCTGGTTCAGGCTGGCCTTGACATCCTAGGCTCACATGCCTGCGGAAGGAGATGACAAGAGCGAGGAGTAGAAATACATTCAGGACTCAAGAAGATTCTGGAAGGAAGGACTAGAGAGGCCTTTGGGACTTCCTTCTCTCCTCTCTTGTCCCTGCTTTCTGAGCATCTGCTTCCATCACCATCACGGCCTTCCCTGCTTTACAGTCCGAGTGGAGAGAACTGCCTTGCACAAGGTCTAACTGCCATGGTCTGGATTCGACACATGCGAAGTGCCTGAGCTGTTAGTTACGCTTTCGGTTCTGCCTTCCCTGGGAACTGATTTGACTGGCTCAGTTTGTGTCCGGTGTCCTCCTGATGCTCAACTCATGGAGGTCCGTGAGGTAGGCGTGCTGTATGGTATAGTTGCTAGGGTGGATCTAAGCTTGGAGAAACAGGGTTTGAGAAGACTAGGCAGACAGGCAGTAGGTGCCAACAACATGAACTCCAGGGACCCCGATAGGAAGCCTACAAATTCCAGGGGAGAGTCAAGGGGTGGCTGCTTCTAGCCAAACAAGCCTTGCTTTTCATACCAACATTGCCCATAATGCCATGAAGATCCTGATGGGGTAGGTGAGAGGGTGGGTAGAGTCCTAGCCCAGTGACGGGATTTGGCTGGTAGAACAACATGAATCGGTTGTAGAAAATAAGGAGGATGAGAGTGGACACCAAAAGGGGCCCTGCATGATCTCTGCAGCGTTTCTCCTGGATTCCTCTACCCCTGGGAAACAGCAGCCCACATCCGGGCATTTTCGTTCTTCATAGTACTTTGAACGAATGTTTCAGGATAAGTGTGGAAGGCTCAGAGAGAGGGAGAACTCATAAGTAAGAAGAGTAAATATATACTCGAGTAAGTATATACTTTTTAAGTTGTAGGGCATGTCAAACTACCCGCTGTTTTAATTTTCTGTATGACCCCTTGCTTGTGACCACTCTGCCTTCAGTTGTGAGTTCCTTGCTGTCCCCATCCCACTGCAGATTGTAGAAGACCGTTGGACTGAACGAACGAGCAGTCGCACCTTTACCCCTGTATCCACATGAACAAAACCTGCTGAGTTTGGCTGCACCTTCTCTCTTTAACCTCCGCTCACAGAGAGTGCCGACTTCTTTGGACTTCATGTTAAACTTGTGCTTAGCCTATGAGGTTAACCATTTCAAGATTACATGGAGAAAGGTATACTTTTAAGAAAATTTAGAATGTTTCAAGTCTTTGTCATAAATCCGTAGAGAAACCGAAATCCAAGGAAATCATACAGAAAGGAATAATGAGCAATGGCTTAATCCTGTTGTATCAACTGGAATGGTCATCGGGGTTTATACTCTGCAAGAAATTAAGCCCGTATCAATGTTCATTCTGGCTTACTGAACTAAAAAAAATATGGTTTACACTTGTTCTCTGTAAAAACATATTAGTGTCACAGTGCTTTGTAAGCAAAACATTCTGGGTTTGCCTTTGTCTTTTACACTAAAATAATAATCTCTGAACTATGTTATCCATCCTGTCGTCGGTCTAAGCTTTCATTTTTAAGTAGAGGTGGTTTCACAATAAAAATAAGTAAGTACTAGTAAAATTTCTTGAGATCATAGAAAAATAAAAGACAGTTTTGGGGAAACACGGGCTTTTATGTCTGAGTTCAGCCCAGCAAGTGTGTGGCATCTGAATTTCCACAAAGGCCACAGCAACAGCCAAGGAGGGTTGGGATTTGCATCCTCCGTGAATCGCTTAACTGCAAGGAGCCCTCCTTCAAGGAATTGCAAACTGCAGATTATATCAGGCTCAGACTGCATTCTGTCCGGCCCCCGGGCCCCTGCCCCCGCCCCATCTCACATTGACATGTTGTGACTGCTGGTTATTTTTTTTTTCAGTGTCTGTTATTTTCTGCATTTTTCCTGCTTTTCTATTGATTCTGGAGCTATGGGACTTTTGACGGCAGAACACATGCAAAGAAATATTTGTGGAGTAAAATGTTACGGTGTAACAAGATGCCAGGACAGTCTGACAGGAAGAAGCACAAGTTGCTTCACCGGTGGCCCAGATTTGATTCACGGAGCTGGCTGAGCTGGGATGCAGAGGCCTGAAAGCTGGCGGGAAAGGAAAGCCTGCGGGCATGCATGCACACACATCCCCAAGTCTCGTTCTCTGTGAAGAACAGTTATATGCTAAATTTCCATCAATGCCTGTATATGAAGCTCTCTGTATTCAGTTACGGGATAATTTAGGAATGAAGCTAATATAAACTACAATAGATCAGCAACTGTATTAAATTATTTTGGTTTGTTAATAAAATCAAAACTTGCTAATTAACATGCAGCCTTAACAAACCCAAACAGCTAACTTCCCTTCAAACTGGAAGGTTTACCAAGAAAAGAGTGAACTTTGGTTTCTGGCACGTTTATTGGCCCCAAGTAGCTGAACTGCAGATCTTTAAATCGTCTTTTAGAAATCGTTGACTGTAAGCAAGACAGTTGGTGGCTACATTTTTTCCCAAAGCCATTTTTTAAACTAAGTATATACTTACTGAAGAGACGGAGCGAGAGGTGAGTGCTGCTGACAGTATAATTTACAAAGTGGCCTTGGGGGCTTTGGGGACTAGGGCACTGAAGGGAAACTGGAGAATCTGGGTTCTCACTCCTTAGTAACCTAAGGGAAGTCGTGGTTCCTTTCCTCTTGGCTTGGCTTTCCTTTGGCGTGGAGACAGAGGCCGTGTGTGTGTGTGTGGGGGGGGGGGGGGCGGGGAGGGATAAGCTAATGAGATGGAAGGTGCTAGAAAGGTGTAGAATATCACAGCCTTTTCCACGACTCTGGTTTTACTTTTCATGAAGATTATTAACATTTGGCCAAGAATCATTACTTAACAATTTATTATCCTGTTCAAATCCAGGTAGGTTAAAAGTTTAAAGTTTTTATACTCAGAGTCGGGTCTCTTGTGCTTTATAGAAACCCCAGATGCCACAAAGTTAAAAAAAAAAAAAAAAAAAAAAAGCCCTCCTGAATTTCATTTGCAAAGCCTCTCTTCTGGCACACAGGCTCTGCATTAGAATGAAATATTCCATTGAAACGTCTGCTCTGGCACCGAGAACGGAGAAAAGTCTTGTGTTTGTGTACTCTGTGAAGTCGAACAACAATTTCCAACATATGTTAGGAGAGGCTGCCCTCTTTGGAGATGGGAAAACGGATCGCTCCAGAGGGGAAAGCAAGCCGAGCGCTGAAAAGTTTTGTTAATCTTTCACTGGTGAGGCCGAGCTGGGAACACAGCAGCCTGTTGGCTGTGGAGAAGGCTGGAGCCAAAAGACCCAGCCCACAGGAAATGAATGCTGTCCTCCTCAGCGAGGCTACTTAAGCAGAGAGAAAACATTTACAGTACTTGTAATTACGATGGTTTTCGGCACCTAAATTGTCATAAATCACATTTATAAAAGCCATCTTCGCACTAGTCAAATTTTGAAAGCTGCAAAATATATTCAGCTGGTGGGTAGTTTGAAATGGTGGTACATATGTTTGGAATAAATACATGTTATAATTATGGTTTTTAATACTGGGAGGTTTCTTATGAGGATTTATGCTCACATACTGATGATAATGGAGTACATTGTGAACATAATAAAGTGGTGATGGGTGGTATTTGTTCCCGCGTTCCTACAGAATACTACTTCCAGCTCTGAGGGGTATGTTCCTTTGTAAATCCCCATACATCAAGATAAAAATACATTTCTCAGTGTAGCTCCTGGAGCAACTACCCAGAGAGAAAATACCTGCATTTCACAACCAGTTCATGGATCTTAAAACATAATTACGTCTTATTGCGTTGTTGATCCCAGAGCAGTATTTGAATTAAAAAGGAGCGCCAATAGAATTGGTCGAAAGCAAAAGAGCTCTATTTTATAGCCGAGTTCGTGATGGAGTGAAATCTAGTTTTAATAAAAGAGTAGTATCATAATAAGCAGACAAGTCTAACCGGTAATTAGAGTTTTTATTACATATGTATTACCTAACACCGAAGCCAATCCTACCAAGTAGAAAATAAAGGGAAGAGATGGTGATGAATTAAGGAGCTTGGCAGCATCAAGGAGAAATCTGAATTAACTCTTTGCCCAGGTCTGATACATATGGTAATTGTATTTTGGTCAAGAGGGCAAGATCTGAGATGTCTGTCTCGATACTAATCTTTCATTCAAATATTTAATAAATACTTGTTAAATACCTCCATGCCAACCACTAACCTAAATGCTGGAAACAGAAATACAAATTAGAGTCTAGTCCTTAGGAACTCCTGTCTTGGAGAAAACCAAGTAATTAGAGCACAGTGTATTCTGTGCGTAAATAGCAGCGTGAGTAACGAACGACTTTTGTCTTGACATGAATTCCGTGGTAAACACTGCAATAAAGGACGCACTTTGTGGGGTTCCTGCTGCTGGCACTAGCCAGAGATTACAGCTGTCTAGGTAAAGAGCTTGCTCAGCACATACAGAGTGATACCCTATAGCTCTTCGTCTTGCTTTATTTCCTTAAACATTTAAAAAGTGTGGAGCTCTGCCTTTTGTGGATGTACATATTCCACCGGATCCCTTTCCTATTTTGAAAGTTTGTATATTCAAGGAGAAAATGTGACTAGACTGCTGATTTATCTGCCTTCCACGGGAATGCCAAGCATCCCCACAGGCTAAAAAGCGGTTGCAGGGTGTGCTGTGAGGCTTCTTACGTTGTTACCACATACTGCTTCTGTGTCAGAAAAACCTGCGGTAGCATTCTCATCCTATTGGCGTCTGCTTTTCATATCTGCCTAGCTGTAAGTCTTTTATTCTTAGAATCATTAAAGTTAACATTTACTCCCAGTGCTCAGGAGGCAGAGGCAGGCAGATCTCTGAGTTTGAGGTCAGTCTGGTCTGCAAGGTGAGTTCCAGGCCAGCCAAGGCTGCATGTGAGACCTGTCTCAAAAAACAAAATGAACAAAACAAAAACAAAATTTAGCTCCTTTCTTTAGAACAGATTCTGAGCGGAAATGAGAGGAAGACCAGTATGAAAAAGGAATGACGCCCTGGGGACCAGTGTGGGCTCATTGGACTGCAGGCCCTGGAGATACGCCCCTTCTTCATGATTGACGTGGCTTATGTGGATAGACCCTCATTCTCCCCAGATGAGTAGGCCCAAGACACACTGTGATGTTGATAGCAACACTCTTTGTTTAGGGCAACAGAACAGTTTCTTCCTTGTTTATTACACAAAGGGGTGTGTGTGTGTGTGTGTGTGTGTGTGTGTGTGTTGTGTATGATTCATGTGTATATATTTGTACATTGAGGATAGAGATCAATGTTGGATGTTTTGTTCAATCACTCTTCAATATGTTTTTTTTTTTTTTTATTTGACTCAGGGTCTTTCACCAATTCCTCTCCGGTCCCCAGCATTGGAGTTTCTGGCTCCTGCCACCTGCCTAGCTTTTTACATGAGTTCAGGACCTCATGCTTGTGTGGCAAGCGTCTTATGAACTGAACCATCTTCCCGGCCCCCTGTACAAAGTTCACTAATAGACTATATGTTTAACTTTGAAGATCTTCATCAGCTCAAATGAATCTCACTGAAGTCTGAGGCTCTTCCTACCCAACCACCCTTCTTCCTTTATCTCTATCACAGGAGGCAGATCATGTACCATGTACTATGACCTTGGGCTATATGCCCCAAAGGAGGCGGCGCTTCCTGCCATTGTATGTGACCTCTTATAAGGAGAGGGAGAAGGGTCACATGCCCCTTCTTCCTGCTCCTGCCTGCGAAGTGGATTCACCCCAGTCAGATCAGAGGGTGACTTCAGCTGTCTGCTCTGTTCTGTATTCGTGAGTTCCTATTGTTCGAGTCACCTGACAAACAGGCAGTGAGATGGGGCGCACACAGTCACCCTCTGACAGAAAGATGGTCATCGTGAGTAGTGGCTGGCATGCAGGCAATTCCTAGGCTAGGCAATGGTTTACTGGCAGCACACTGATCATGTCCTGGTGAAGGAGAACAGTCTTGAATTTGTCATGTGTTGGGAGAGAAAGCGAGTCACTCTGAGATGCATGATGGAGTTGACCACTTATCTCCAAGCTTTCCTGCATGGGGTTAACAGAGTCTGAGGGCTGTTACTGGGGTTAAAGGCTAAGTCTGAGAGCCAGAGACCTCTTTTCGTAGCTAGCGGAGACATCCTTATCTCCTTCAGTGGAATAGCTGTCATAACTGAGATAGGCAGATAGGAGAGCTGATAGATGGAACTGCTTGAACCCAGAGCTGTTTGGTGTCTGAATGCTCAGCAAGGCAGTATGTTTGCTAAAGCCAAAGCTCAGATCAGGAGTTCTTGGGCCCTAAATATGGCATAGGAGCAACAGGCAGGGACATCTGGGTAGATCCCTTCAGAACGTAAACCCTCAGGAACCGCAGAGGTGCCTTTTTCCTAGTAAGAGGTGGCGCCTCTCAAGCTGGAGCTGTAAGAGGTGGAGCCTCTTGGGTTGGAGCTGTGGCAAGACTTCTTCCCAGAAAGGCAAAAAGCATCTGCCTTGGAAGCAGTCTTCATCTCCTTGTCACATTCCCAGAAAATAACTGGAGTTAAATTTTAGCATAATCAGCTAGAGATATGCTAGCCCGATAAAGGACGAAAAAGACTGCACACTGAAGAGTCTGTCTGAAGTAGCTAACATAAGCAGCAGTGGCTAGGGAAAGTCTCCTGAGATCTGGGTTGGTAAACATTTAATCAAGGGGGCAGAATACATAACCGAAGAAGCGAGAATCTGTTGATTTCAGTTCTTTTCAACAGATTTCAGACGTTGGCAAGAACTCCAGGAAATAGGTATATTTGTTGCTAGTGTGGCTCTCAGAAGCCTAGGAAAGGGACGGTGAGTGTGTTGGTGATGCTCGTCTGTCCCAGCTGATGATTGGGGAAGGGACAGAGCGTTAGAGGAACAGTCATGCTGGAACAGATAGCTCGTGTCCAGTCAAAGTCTTACTAGAAGATTACGTTCACGAGAGGGCCCAGAGGACACACCACTTGCCAAGATCATTAGGAATGAGCTGGGGGGCATGGAGGCATCGCGAAATATTCAGTGTGACAAGACCCAGTGGGAAACTTGTTGGTGCAGTACGGCCCCTGGGAATTTGGAACATGATTGTAACAACCACAGCAGAGAATTATACCCGTTTTGATAAACCACCCCTGCAAGTAATGTCCTGACAGAGAAGAACTTACCCATGGAAACAATTGCGCATGTATCTAGAGCTGCTAGATCCTAGCAGGTCCACCGGCTCCAGCCGGCGGTACTGCCTACTGGAAGATGGGAAGGGCCCAGCCAGGGTGAGCCGTTGGGCTGTGGCCCAGACCCCTTGACACTCAGGAGTTATAATGGGCCCAGTTTCTTGCTTCTCATATCCATAGTGGCAAGAAAGGAGACAGTCCTACACAGCCAGCTCTGGGAGAAAGGAAAATCCTGATTCAGTATTTGAGAACAAGCCGGAAGTGAGTGGCAGCTGTTAACAGTTATGTTCAGTGACTTGAAAGACAGGCGAAAGGAAAATGTCTTCCAATAGGCAGAACTGCACCAAGTGTGCCTGTTCATCTGGATGCAGTAAACACTTATTTGGTGGTCAGTGAATGAATGAATGAATGAATGATAGCAGAGTACTTACTGGAGGAACTGAACCCTATTGGTCATTTACATAGGCCATGTGAATTGGCCAGGAGAGGAACGCGGTATTAACAGAACTTGAGTGTCCAGGTTGTCTGCTCTCTAGTGGGCAGTGTACTTGACTAAGATAGAAAGGAACATTTTGACCAAGCTCTCTTCAGCTGATTACCAAAAGAAAGGACTCCGTGTGGCCTATCAGATGGTTCTTTCAACATGAAGTTGTTTCTGTTAGAAAGAAATACTCAAAGGGGTCTTTCTGTGCTTCAGAGTATGAAGTAGATCAAGCTGGGGCAAAAATAAAGGTGACATTGAAAACCAGTGGAGGAAACACCTTTCATGAGAATCGACTTCCTACTGCTCAGAGCGGTGTTCAAGACAACGACTGAAAGATGAAAGGGGGTTGTTTGGACTTTTAGAAGTCTCCTGCCTCAGACTCTTTTCGCAAAGTAAGTACAGATGGGCAGAGTCAATGGCACTTCTGTCTCTCCAAGGCTTTAAAGGGCATTTGGGGTAAATAGGCACCACCTTAGCAAGTCCTCACTCAGCGTTAGTCCGATCCTCTGCCCTTCCTTTAAAGTAGATGCTGCTGTGAAGAGGAAAGAACTGGGGTGCAAGGCAAGGCACGCGGAGGAAAGCCCATCTTGTAGGAAAGTGTGGATTCGAACTTCCAAATGCTGTGTCATGGAGTACTACCGTAACCCTCTTCATTGTCTGTGCAATTCACTCACGTGTTAGAGACAGAAGTCTGCTGTTAGGACAGACTGAAGAAAAATAGCAGCCGAATGTGGTGATAGAAATTGTCCAATAACAAAACTAGTGATATATCTGGTTAGAATATTGGCATAGATTTTTTTTTTAAAAAAATCATTGGTTAGACTATTCCTGAGCTCTAGATCAAAGTACCCCAGAGGGAACCAAGAAATATAATGTTAGTTGCAGAATTATTTGTCAGCTGCTGCGGGAAGGCACATTTTGAATGTTTCAGGACTAGTGAGATGTAAGGAAATATTAACCAGCTGATGATTGAATCAGTTTTATTTTTAACGGCTGAGAGACAAGATTTACAGCCACTGACTCTTATCTTATTTCACAGTACCTTTGCCACAAATATAGCCAATAACTTGGTGTCATAAAATTCTAATGACTGCCTGCGATCCTTGGGGCATGCGCATATGAAATGACTCTCGGGGACCTCAGCTCTTCACTTGTTTTTCATTTTGCTTCCGATCAAGGAAAGATGAAATGTAAGGATTGCCTTCTATTTGACACCGTAAGTAAATATCTAATCAAACGGGCAACATTAAACCACTTGTAGTTCCAAGCTGTTCATATTTGCTGAAAAGAACCCAAAATAGTTCCATCTGGTAAATGGCCCCATCTGTTCTCAGTCCCAGTCAGCAGAAACTTTGTCCATTTCATGGTGAATGACTACAGCCCCAGTAGCTGAGGGGAAAGCAAGCTCATTTCTCAGGTATTGAAGCCTCTGGTCCTCCTCTCAGAACCGTGTTCTGAATTCTCATTTAAAACATGCCTTACAAGAATAAAGTGAAATACAAAGGATTCAAAGACAACCAGTTACTAAAATGTACGTATCAAAATATCAAAAACAGTTTAGTGACATTGTTATAAGTATGCCTCTTTATCCATGCATTAGACAGGGAGGTCTAGCAGCAGGTCCAGTAACCACTGTCATTTCAAAAATAGCAAAGAATGAATGTAAGTATCGTCTGAAGTATCTGTAATTGCCATGGCATATTAGGAGTGCTAGAAAACACCAGTGATTCCTATTAGTGTCAGCATCACAGGTACTGTACATGCTAATATTGCTTACACGCATAATTGAAGAACTACAACTTACCAGTTAAAGATTAGTGACTGCAGTGCTGTACCAGCCATTCTGTGGAAGCCTCGGCCGGACACAGTGGAAGATAAGCAATAAACAAGGCACGTGTTTATTAATGTTCTAAAGTGAGTCTAAGCACTTTGGGGATGTTGTGGGATCTGCTTGTTTATTTTGCTTTGAGACAGTCTCACATGTAGCCCAGACTTGTTGCACAGAATCCTCCCAAGTATTGGGATTACAAGTGTGCACTTCCCATAGTGTGATTTTCTTCTTTTTCTACTTCTAGTTCTTATGTTGTCTAACAGAAATGACCTTTGGCCTTTCCTATTCCACCCAATAATGAAAATCCTTACACTGGCCTGACAAAAATTGCTTTCATTTCGATCTCCTATAATAGCCATGTCTCTCACTTATAAGTAAATGGGGGCTCTGCCCCAACGAAGACTACTACCATCCTCAAGTCACACTATGGCCTGATCCCCATGTAGACCTAATCTCAGCCTCGCCCGAGTTGGGGCTCCTCCGAAGCAGAGGTCAGTCTGCCCCCCCTAAGCTCACTGCAGATCCCTTTGACTAGAGGCTGCCTGTTTCAAAGAGTGCCAGGTTACTTGAGGGCTTTTTATTTATTTTTTTATTTTTTATTTTTTTGTACTATGTACTACTGTCTACCAGAGATAGAGCTGAGACCACCTAAATAACTTAAATAACTCTATGTGGTAGCCTCCATCTAACTCGTATTTAAGAGAAATATTTGGATGCTGAATGCATTTTTGCTTTAGGCTGGATCTCTTAGCAATTCCCAGATGAAATAGTTTATGTTACTTAGAGGAATCTTAAACATGATAAATGTGTCATACACGCATCTTGGTGTCAAGGATAGAATTTATCTAATATAAAAGCAGACAAGTTTAATAAACCACGTAAGTGTTACAAGGCATGCTTCAAACGGCAATGAATTATGTCCCTATTTGTGGCTCAATGTATATGTTGTCTCATTTTGAATATTGAATAAAAAAATTCTTGTATAAATAATGTAAAAAGGCTGATTTAAAGCAACAAATGCTAATAAACTCAGGTTGAGGGCTGACAGGCCCTGGGCAACACATAGATTCTTTGGCAAGGTGTAACAGACGAGGCGTTGAAGACGGCTCTGGAGCCCCTTTCATCAGCCAGGCTACAGCGTATTGAGGAGCCTCAATTCTGCAAAGACAAGGCCACTAAATCTGAGGATTGTACACATCAACAATCTTATTTGGTTTACAGCGTTTGTTTTTAATAACTAGGTTTTCCAGAAAACGTCTCTGTTTAAAAGGTCGATCCTCTAGTTAGGTTTTCATATGTCATGTCTAGAGACGTTGCTTACACTTCCGATGTCTCATTTCTCCAGGAAGTTCCCAGAAGGTAAGGTTATTTCATTAGAGTCAATTTGACTTCTTTTTCATAGTAGAACAATAACGCAGTTGTGTGTTGCACTGGTGGGCAACTTGAAGCCCAGTTTCTCCTAACCACACTCTCAGGTAAGGCTTGTTTCTTCTATAACTTCCTGAGAACGTGTAGTTAAGAAAACATCTAATGGGTGCTATGGGTTTGAAAAGAAAAAAAGCAAGAACAAAAGCTTTCTTGGATCACAGGCAGCATTGAGACGACTTCAGAGAAACCTAGGATCTTTTTTTTATGAATTTTGAGAGAACTGATTAGTAATTTTGGTTCTGTTGCTGTCTTGGTCCTATCATGAAGGACTCTGCCAGCAATGGGACCAGGGCTCAGCTTTTTAGAAATGCTGCCTCAGCACCTACGACTTCGTGGCACACCCCGAAATTACTGAAGCTGTAACTACCTTTAGATTGCAGGAACCAAGCTTTATTTGCATTGAACTTTTCATCTTTTGCTCATTCAACACAGTATTTGTTTCACTGTGTGGAAAAGCTTCAAAGCTTTGGCTCAAATTGCCAGACTCCAAGCTGAATTAGATCCTGACTTCACAAAACCCTAAATCTTTTCCATCTTAGCCTCAAATCGAGCAAAATTGAGCAACTTTATCTGAATGAATGGCTAGCAAGCGTCATTAACCCACTTCCAGTCATTCTGAGGATGGAGTCTAGTGAGCCCTCGTCTGAGCTAATGAGACCGATGTTTTCGAGAAACAGGCAGAAGGAACACATTTACTGAAGGGAGGCTGGCTTGGTAAGGGAGTCCCTTTGGGGAGCTGTATACTTGGCCCAATAGTGGTTTTGTTTCCCAAAACATTTTTGGAACTTTTCTCTGGCGTTGAAAGAAAGAGAGAGGGAAAGAGAGATGGGGTGGGGGTGGGGGGGAGTGGGCACAAGCTGGCTGCAAAGGTAAACAGGTCTTATTTCTTTATGACTGTACAGCTATAGTTGGAGCTATAAGGCCAGATGAGGAAAAAAGTCACTGTTTTCTCTACCTGAACTTAGTTTCAGTCACAGTCTGTGTGTGTTAATCTTTGGTCACTCATTTATTTGGTCCATTTCCCTGGTTTGCCTCTTAGTCCTGGAGTCTTAAGCCAGACCACAGGGTCCATGGGGAGCACACCATCAGGACCTCTGGTTTTCCAGACATAAGGCTTCTTCCCTGATGATATCCTTGGCACGGCCTCATTCTCGGGATCCTGTTTCTAGCCCGCAGTTCTTGCAAGATGGCTGCGCTGCGTGAGTCCAAGGGCTTTCTTTCACTTCCCTTGGCAGAGGGAGGACAGGGGTCACAGGCAGAGCGTGGATGCTCCTGTGCAGCTTTGGAACTCTGGGCACTCAGGCACTGTCATTCCCACACTGCTTAGGCATGTCTACTGAGCTGGGTGTTTATTTACCCTGCTGTTGTAAATGGTGAGACCCACAGTGACTGGAGCGATGAGAGTCTTGCTGCCTCTTCAATCCAACTCAAGAAACAGGGCACGATTCCTTTAATCCAGCCCTACCCAGCTTGAGGAATTTCTCTGTGGCTAAGATAAAAGTTCAGTGGAGATAATTGCACAACATCAGAGCGATTGTGTATAGTATTAGCTTTATGCTTAGTTTATCAGGAGTTTTGACTTTTGTATCTTCAAAACCCCTTTCCAACTTCTCTGCTGTGAGTTTTTTGGAGCGTGGACTCCAAAGCCAAATTGCCTAGTGTGAGCCATGGCTCGTCTTGTGTTCGAATCCAAAATGCACGCCCCACCCCCCCATACATGTATGTTCTGAATGCTTGTTTGTGGGCTGGTGGTGCTACTTTGGAAGAATCCTAGGGATTTTTGTAGAAACTTTAAAGGAGTCAGGCCTTCTACTTCTTGTCATGCTGTCCACTTCCTGGTCTGTCATGATATAAGCAATGTCTACTTAATGCTCCCTGTTGCATAAATCCTAATTGGTCTTATAATAAAACCGGGGAGCCAGATATCAGGATAAAAGCTGAAAGATCAGAGAAGCAGAGCAAGCCACAGCCACCACCTCTTACCTCATCAACTCCTCAGCTTGAAAGAGCGAGAGTTCCTGTCTCTTCCCGCCGTATATTCCTTTCTCTGCCCAGCCATATCACTTCCTGTCTCAACCGTCCTAGTGCTGGGATTGAAGGTGTATGATCCCAAGTGCTGGAACTAAAGGTGTGTGCCACCACTGCCTGGCTCTGTTTCTCCTTTAGACTGGATTAATCTTGTGTAGCCTGTTGTGGCCTTGAACTCACAGAAATCCAGAGGGATCTCTGCCTCTGCCTCCTGGGTGCTAGGGTTAAAGGTGTGTGCCACCACTGCCTGGTTTCTATGGTTAATCTAGTGGCTGGCTCTGTCCTCTAATCTTGAGGCAAATTTTATTTCTTAAGAGTACAAACAAAATATCACCACAGCTCCCAGCACGATGCCTTGCTCGTCATGGTAGATTAGAAACCTGTGTGACTAAGGAACCCTTCCTCCCACCAGTTGCTTCTGTCCACGTTTGTGGCCACAGGGATGCAACACTAAGACAGCTCCACCACATGACAGTGTTGACACCCTGGGACCCACACCATTCGGGAATGATAGCAGTTAGCTCCTGGAGTTGTCATAGAGATTAATGAGTTAATATCCATAAAGCACTTCCAATAGTGTCTATGCATAGTTAACATTGTATTAGTTCAACTAATAATAAAAAAAAAATACAGAAGCTCCCAAAAGGTGACCGTTAGCATCGTTTCCCTCTGGTGTCTGATGCTGTCTGAATAGGATGATGGACAGGGGCCCGTGGAAGATGTGGAGACAGATAATTAATTCTGTCAATGTGATTGGGCCATGGGTGCTCAGAGATTTGCTCCAGCAGATTTTTGGTTCTGACCATCAGAGTACTTCACGATGAGGCTGATGCTCAGATTAATAGACTGAGCAAAACAAGCTGTCCTCCCAACGTTAGCAGGCACCATCCAATCGATCTGATCAACAACAACATAGTGAGAGAGAACTGCTTCTCTCTTCCTGAAGGTCTTCTACTGAAACATCTGTCTCTGATCTCCAACCAGGACCTGGACGAGAGCCTGTAGCATCTCCTGGGTCCTAGGCCCCGGGCCTCAGACTCAGAACTATACCATTTTCTCCTCTGAGTCTCCAGCTCATTGGGTCTTCTTAGCCTCCATAAATGCATGAGGTATTTTCTTAATATACCTCTTTATATATACACAGCCATGCATCACTTAACAATGGAAACGCTTTCTAAGAAACATGAGAACTTTATTTTTATGGTAGAAGTTATACTGGTTTCTGTTCTTTTGAGTGATTTGGTCTGTTTCTCATGACCGCCGATGAGTCCTCCAGGACTGCTGTTCCTTTCCTCCTTTCTCAGATGCTGAAACAAATGGGTGTCTCTGGGATGCCACTGTAGTCCAGGGAAGGACCCGTGGCTGGTCCCTGTGCTTAGAGGCTGCTCTTAGGTTTGCGTGCGACATTGGTCATTACAGCACTACTTACTCTTTCCAGGTGTTGGTGCATCATTCCAAAGTCACTGTGTGGCCCTTGTTTATTGGTGAAATTATTAAGGCCACTCCACGTAGTTAAAAGGAAGATTTATTTAGTGGGTAAGTTACAGATGAAGGGATAGGTAGGTTGCAGGGTCTGGGGAAGGTGTATTGCAGTCCAGTGGTGTTCTCTGGAGCTCTGCTGGGTCTAGCTCTACCGTTCAGGGTCCAGGAACAGAGAGAGAGCTGGCCCATCTGGCTCTTGGGTCTCCAGGGTCCTCTCTTGGCCCCGCCTTGTAGGCATGACAGTTGCCGAAGCCTCAATGGGGGTTGGAACTTCCAGATCAAAGCTGGGATGGCTACCCACTACATCTCCCCCTTTTTGTCTAAATAAGAAGGTTCTAACCTATTACAAGACTATATACAAAGGAATGGTTATCAAATATTGTCCAGGAATAATGAGGGATAATGACCTAGATAAGATGGAACTACAACCAATGCGAACAATATCAAGCAAGAAACACATACTAAAATCCAGAGAAGTATAGAGCATAGGTAAATGGCATGTTACAAAGATCATTCCAAAAGGTGTCCTATCCTAAAGAACCTGAATCTAATACTTAATATGTTCTATCTAAGATATTATATAATATATATATATATGTATATATATATACTGAGTTGTAACTATAACTGCTAGTCTTCAATCCCATCAAAGACCTGAGAAGGAATATAATAATGGTACCTGAGAAATGGTAGACAGTTGCCAAAGCCTCAATGGGGGTTGGAACTTCCAAATCAAAGCTGGAATGGCTACCCACTACACTTGTTCCTCTGTGCATTGTGGCCCTTCTGTACTGGACCCTATGGCTCTTCCAGTCTCATAGCCTCTGGTCCTTCTCACTCATGTGAGATGGGTTTCTAGATGCCCACTAGCAGTAAGATACTTGTTAATATTTATGATATAGCCACACTGGAAAATTCAACAAATTGAGACGAACACAGAAAAAAGTTCCAGAACTTCAGACCAGCTGTGAGGCTAGAACATCATTGCTCAGCTCACTGTGTTGGCATTCCTGGGTCTCTATTGGAAGAATTACACACTGGTCTTGAAGAACAAAATGCTATTTGTAAAACTTCCTAATCAAAATTGAACCTTTTATCCAGTTTTAAAGTAAGTTTTATTATGGTGTGTGTGTGTGTGTGTGTGTGTGTGTGTGTGTGTGTGTGTGTGTTATGTGTGTGCATGAGTGCCAGTGTATGACTGCAAGACCATTCCTTGGAGTCAGCTTTCCTTTTGCTATGGGATCAGGGGGTTGAATTTAGGTTGCTGGGTTTGCCCAGTATGCACTGGATAAGCTGGGCCACCCTGCCAGTCCTCAACTAGTCTTTAGCAGATATTTTTTCATAAGTTATAGTATGTACAAAGTTTAGAGAAAATAAAATATACTTATTATTTAAAAAAAGAAATGTGTTGCTAGGCAATTTCCTGTGGTGATATTTTATTTATGCTGAAATATGGTGATATTTTATTTGTGCTTTAATAAATAAAGCTTGCCTGGAGATCAGAGGAAAAAGCCAGCCACAAGACAGAAGTCATGCAATGTTAGCACACACCTTTAATTCTATCATTTGGCAGGCAGGATCTCTGCGTGTTCAAGGCCACACTGGAAACAGAGTCAGGTGTGGTGGCACATGCCTTAAATTCCAAAACTAGTTAACCATGGAGGTCTGGACCGACAGACAGAAAGTGACAGAGCTGTGTAGGAAGAGGAAGTGATGTAGCTGAATGGAGAGCAAGTCAGATGGCAGAACAGCAAGGCATATAGGCATGGGTAGACAGGAAGTAACTTGCTTGGAAGCTGCAGAGCTGGTGAGGTAAGGTTAGCTGTGGTTTTCTCTATTTTCCTGATCTCGCTAAGGCTTTCACCCCTATATCTGGCTCCGTGTTTTTTACTTAATAAGACCATTTAGAAATTCATCTACAATTGGCACTCACTGTTGGGCATTGAGCCATATAGACCTAAGAAAGTTTAAAGATTCTGAATGCACAGAAACGGAGCCACACTGGACTTCCCAGTCTCACGGTCTCATGCCAGCAGCAGCGCAAACTCATCTCCTGACAGCTGCCTGTGAGATGGAGCTGGCCGCTGGCCACCAGCTGCCATGAGCTAAGCAGCATGGCTGCAGATTCCCGCCACAGTACACAGAGGCATCTCCAAGCCACACAGTGTGGCGTGTGGTGGATTTTGCCTTTGCTAGTACAGACAGAAAAAAAAAAGGAAAGAAAGAAAAGGTTTTTGGATTACATGCTGATGGATGGAAGCATAGACTCCCTGCTTCACAGAGTCAGTGAGGGGCATGGTTCCCCCAGAGCTGGAGGTAAACATAGTTCTGCCATGTTGGAAAGGTGAGATGGGTGGAGCCAGCAGCCAAAGCTGCCATTTCAATCCTAGTAATACTGCAGCTTAAAGCAATAGATTCACAATAAAACAGATTCAGATGAAATAAATCTCTAAACGGTTTACAATATGTATAAAAATATACGTAGGCTTGGAAGACAGAGGAAAGGGAACATAGATAGTTATATGAAGAAATAGAAAGTTTTAAAGAATAAAGTCTTTAAAGAGAAAGTAAAAGTAGTATAAAATAAGCCACATAAAGATGAATATTACACAGAGAGTCTAGATTATATTGTCTTTGGGATTTTTAACTACAGAGAGACATTTGATTGTAAAGGCTGCTCAGTTAAACCAATATGTATATTTTAAAGGTATCTTGACTTCAAAATTTGGATCTAAGGATATGTTGCTTTGGAAAGGAGGCTCTGCTTTTGTTTCCACAGGAAGCAAGAGGCTATGGATTTGTTCCAGGTTAAGATGGATCAAATTTGATCAAGCCAGATTTCCTGAACCTTAACAGATGGTACCTATCAACAAAGGTTATAGCTGGTCTTCCCAGGACTTGACTGTTATCTGGAATTTTCTCGGGATCCCCATAAGACTACCAGTGCCCCCAATCAGCAGGAAGTAGCCTAGAACGCTACTCCCACATTCCCCCAAAATGGATTATGGATGTTTGTCTTTGTTTAGGTTGTTGGTTACAAATTGTTATTGGTCATAGTCAATCTCTTTCTAAAAGGAGAAAGGGGGATATGATATAGAAATATAGGACATTAATATGATAGAATAAAAGGGTGGATTATTGAATCTACTTTTAAAGAGCAACTTGTTTTAAATTGCTATAGATTTTAGTTTATTGATACAAATTTAAAGTTAATTTGTTATACTGTATGTATATTTCTACTCTTGTTTAAGGAATTATGTTTGTATAACTCATTTGAAATTGTAATGGATAATTAAGAAATATAGATTAATAATTAGTCTTCTTTGATACTCAAACTTATTGTCATGTTAGTTAAGTTTTCTAGGTATACATAGATATAATTCAATTAGGTAGGTAATCTTCAAACACTTCAAAGACCTACAGAATATGGCATTTAAACTGTATTAAAAACTTATATTTTTCTAGACAATGAGACGCGTCTGCTCCTGGCAGCACCAATTACTCAAGAAAGATGATGGGCATCAAAGACACTCCATATGGAGTTTTATCTTCTTCTTGGCAAAAATAGCCATTTGGACAAGAAATTGTTCTTGTCTGGACTGCTTGACAAAATGTTGTATCAACTAGACATGCAGGACCCATAGGAAGGTGACCACTGAACTTCACAAGATGAGATGGTCCTTCAGGTTCTTGCTTCTCAGAAGAAACTGCCAGACATTCTACAGGACACAGAGAGAAGTGACTGAGAGACTCTAGGCCTATAGGCTGAAGAAGGACGCCCCAATGCAGAGGAACTTTGGGTAACTGTCCAGGTATCCAGCTGTCTCTGTCATTCTAGATTTTTTGGAAGTTGCTTACAATGCATTTCCTGTTTACTTAGGTAATATTATATCCTTCCTGGGTCTTTGATGTAGTTGAAGAGTAGATACTTATAATTATAATTTTCCTTGGATATGATAAAAGATAAATTAGATATGAAACTTTAGACTCACAAATATAGGATAGATGGTAGAATATTTTCTTTAATTTTGCAAAATACAAATAGACTAGATATTGTAACTAATTTTTCTTGAGCTTGATAACTGCTCTATTATATGTAATTTTACTATGTTAAAGTTGAAACCTTCCTTTTTGATTAGACAGAAAAGGGGAAGTGTTGTGGAATGTTGTTCTCTATGCTGTGAATATGTGTTTCTCTAATTGGTTGGTAAATAAAATGCTGATTGGCCAGTAGCCAGGCAGGAAGTATAGGCAGGGTGAGGAGAAGAGGAGAATTCTGGGAAGAGGAAGGATGAGTCAGGAGTCACCAACCAGACACAGAGGAAGCAAGATGACAAGGCAGAACTGAGAAAAGGTACCAAGCCACATGGCTAAACATAGATAAGAATTATGGGTTAATTTAAGTATAAGAGCTAGTCAGTAATAAGCCTGAGCTAATAATTAATATAAGCCTCTGTGTACTTACTTGGGGGACGCGAGTAGGAGAGATTTGTTCTGACTGCCGGCCAGATGGGACACAGGAAAACTTCTGACTACATTTTCCTCATTCTGTGAACTTCATAGAGTGCATTCCCAAAGACCTGGATTGCATAGGCTACCACCCACCTGGTCTGTATGGTATAGACTATTGCTCCTAGGCATAAACTTGTACAGCATGTTACTGTATTGCATATTGCATGAAACCTTAATACATACAAAGTATTCACATATTCAGTCATATCTAAGCATATCAAAGGCAAAGTAATACTGCAGTATAAAATAGTTTCTCTAGGTGAGTCAGCAAGTAATAACTAAATGTGAAGACCAAGGATGCTACTGCATATCACTCTGGCCTTTATACACACTGCATGGTAAGCTACATCAATTTCATTTTAGATATTCTTTTTTTTTTTTGGTTTTTTTTTTGAGACAGGGTTTCTCTGTGTAGCTTTGCGCCTTTCCTGGAACTCACTCGGTAGCCCAGGCTGGCCTTGAACTCACAGAGATCTGCCTGCCTCTGCCTCCCGAGTGCTGGGATTAAAGGCGTGCACCTGCACCTGCGGCGCCGCCGCCGCTGCCGCCACCACCACCACCCGGCTAGATATTCTTTTTCTTATTCTTTCTATTTTAAGTTTCACTGTACACACTCATTGTTCCTGTGCTATGTTACATAAGAACATTTTCATACCAGGATATACCGTACATTGAGAATATGTTCCTCCTCCTGACTGTCGTCACCTTCCCTCACTTCCTTTAGTCTTCCCTTGTTACCTCCGACAGTCCTTTCTATTTTGTGTGTATCTATAGTTGCTTGTATGTGTTCATTTGTGCATGTGCATGTGTTTGTGTGTACATGTGTGTGTGTGTGTGTGTGTGTGTGTGTGTGTGTGTGGTAGTATTGTGTTCCCCGAAATATTGTGCACTCTAATAAACTTACCTGGGGTCAGAGACAGAACAGCCACAATATTAAACATAGAGGTTAGGTAGTGGTAGCACATGCCTTTAATCCTAGCATTCCAAAGGCAGAGATCTACCTGGATCTCTGTGTATTCAAGGATACAGCCAAGCATGGTGACTCATGCCTTTAATTCCAGAAAGTGAGCCTTTAATCCTAGGGAGTGATGGCAGAAAGGTATATAAGGCATGAATGAGGACCAGAAGCTAGAAGATTTTAGCTGGTTAAGCTTTCAGGCTTTCAAGCAGCAGTTAAGCTGAGATTCATTCTGGATGAGGACTCAGAGGCTTCCAGTTTGAGGAAACAGGATCATCTGAGGAATTGGTGAGGTGAGGAAGCTGTGACTTGTTCTGCTTCTCTGATCTTCCAGCATTCACCCCAATACCTGGCTCCAGGTTTGTTTCATTAATAAGACCTTTCAAGATTCATGCTACGTGTGTGTGTGTGTGTGTGTGTGTGTAGGCCAGAGGTGGATATCCTGTGTCTTCCACAAACACTTTCCATCTTTTTTTATTTTTTGACATGAAGTCTCTCACTGATCATGGAGTTTAATGACTTGGTTAACCTGGATGGCCGGTAAGTTCCAGGAATCCTCCAGCCTCTGACCATCTGGCATAAGGATTCCTAGTGTGTGCCACTGCTTCCAGATTTTCATATGGGTGCCGGGAATCAAACTTCCAGGTTTCTTGCTTAAGTGGCAAGTGCTTTACTGTCTGACCCATCTCCGCAACCCCATAGATTTTAATTTCATATCATATGTTCATAAATGATTTTATGTTTCTCTATGAAATCTAGGAACCACAAATGAGAGAAAACATATTTATCTTTTGAGAGTGACTTAATTCGCTTAGTATGACTATCTTTACTTGTTTCCATGTCCTTTCTCCTGCAAACAACAGGCTTTTGTGCTTTTTGTGGCTGAAAACAACTTCATTGTGTATATACACCATGTTTTCTTTACCCACGTCCCTGTTGTTGGACACCTAGGTTGGTTCCATAATTTACCTATTGTGAATAATGATAGAGTAAACATTAATGGTCAGGACTCTCCATGATATGTTGACTTTGTGCCCTCTGGGTAAATACCCAGAAGCAGTATAGCTGGATCAAATGATAGGTCTATTTTTATTTTTTTCAAGGAAACTTCATATTGATTTCCATAGTGGCTGGAAGAACTGGAACTCCCAGCAGTAGAGTATCTGCATCCTTTCCACTATTTTTTGCTTTTCTTTGTGATTGTCATTCTGTCGAAGGCATGGTAGAGCCTCAATGTGCATTTCTCTAATAGCTAATGTATTAGCTACTTTTCTTGTTGCTTTAACCAAAGACCCAGCAAGAAGCAACTTAAGGGAGACAGGGCTTGTCCTGACTTACAGTTCAAGGGGACTATTCTGTCATGCCAGGTAAGATGTAGATGCAGGCTAGAGGCTGGCTTCTCACACTGTATCTGCACTCAGAAAGCAGAGAGTGAACGAGAATTGAGGCTGGGCTGTAAAACCAAGACTCACTCCTACAGACCCGCTTTCTTCAGCAAGGCTGCACTTCCTGAAGATTCCACTGCCTTCCCAGACAGATCTTCTAGCTGGGGACCAAGTATTCAAATGGGTAAGCCCACGGGGACTATTTCACATTCAAACCACATCAGCTAGTGAGGTTGACTATTTTTCTTACGTTTATTGGTCATTTGCATTTTATTTTTTGAGAACTTTCTGTCCATTCTATCAGTACATTTATTGATGGGGTTATAGGCTTGTTTGTGTTTTTGAGTTCTATCCTCTAGAGCAGTGGGTCTCAACCTTCCTAATGCTGTGACTCTTTAATACAGTTCCTCGTGTCATGGTGACCCCCAACCATAAAATGATTTCATTGCTATTTCATAACTGTAATTTTGCTGTTATGAATTGTAACATAAATACATGATATGCAGGATATCTAATTTTCAGCTTCCAGGTTGAGAACCGCTGCTCTAGATATTATCCTGAAAACCATGGATATCCTTAGTTTAAAACAGAGGCAAAATGGTCTGTGCCTGTTCAGAACCACCCATATACCTCCAGGATAAGAATTGTTTGAGCCAGTCACAAAATAACTTCTGATTTTTGGGGGGTGGGGTGGGGTGGGGGCTTGGAGATTTATTTTCAGTAGAGACTTGAGATAAAGTATGTGATTTATTGAAGATAGACATTTATTATTGGCAATTTCATGATTGCTCAACATTAGAAGTCTTGGGTTTTTTTTTTTTTTTTTGAGATCCTATTTGTCAAGTAACACCTGCTATCATGGATTTTTATCTTGCGTCTGTGATTTATAATGAGGACTGAAATGAAGAACCTGCTACGTCCTAATCCTTCTCTGGTACTTTGTCTCCTTGCGGTCTTTGGCATGCCACTTCATCTCTCCTTGATTCAGAGTCTCCATCAGTAAAATGAAGCCATTAATACTGTTTGCCTCCTCCAGAACTATTGCGGTGACTGGTCAATTAACGCTCGTAAGAGATCTTTAACCACAGACACAGCTATGTCACCATGGATGATTAGAGCAGGTGTTGCTCCCATTATCCTTTCCTGCAATGGGCACTCTTTGAAATGCTCTCCCAGTGATCTTTGTAGATAAACAAATGAAGTGCATTGTATGGTGTAAGTGGCTGATTTGGGGGGTGATTTTAGAATTTATGGAATCCTAGAGTGTTGTTACAATCCTTCTCCACTTTTTCCACAACGCTATTTACATACATTTGTGCTCACATGTTCATGCACACCTGTACATTTATTTATCTATATTTTATTTGGTGAGCGGTTTTCTGATAGCATTCGTAAGGTACAGTATAGTTATCTGAAGAATAATAATTTTAGTTATTTACCTTTCATGTGTGGTGCCAGATTTTTCCAGAAACTTGTAAAGGGATGCTAAATTGACTTCTTTAACTTGTAAAAAAAAACAAAGACACATAGGGACAAAGTCAAAATAAAACATATGTTTAGGCCTACGGTTTAGCACAGGTGGGTGAGGCGTCAGCAACTGCCCTTCTGTTGCACCTGGAACCGTCTAAAAGGAAACTATGGCCGAAATGGTCTAAGATGACTTTTGCACTTGGATTATTGAACACCTTAGGAAGAGACTACTGGATACCAACGGGAACTATCCCAGTCTGTCAACACCCCCATTTCACCTGGTTATGAGTATTCAGAATGAGACTGAACCAACAAAAAGGATAAAACTTTTCCCTAATTCCATTACTGACTGCTTTTCTTGTCCGCTCCACCTAGGTATCCAATGTTCACATTCCCATCTACTGTCACACTGAATTAGATCAAAGAGGCAGGAGGGCTCATGTTGTATTTCCCTAGTGACAAACCTTGTAACTGTCCAGTGTTTATTTGTAAAATTTTCAATAAAATATCAAATAATACTAGCAACTGCTCACAGCATTGGCTTCTAGAAATAATGAACTCAGGATAGAAAAAGTTACTTAGGACCTAATTTATTGTTCAGAACATTTTTAAAGGCAGGTAAGAGGGAGTTGGAGTTTATAGGTAAACTCAAATAAAGCCCAGAAGATGTCCTGTGCTGTAAACCCTCCAGGTAGAGGGATGCTTGGGATGCAGGCAGCGGACAGGAGAAGAAGCAATAACAAGTGACATTATTTTCGAGGTGATCAGCAAAGGAAACATGACTATAGAGTATAAGAGCCTTCAGGATCTTTTTACTGATAGTTTCAGAGATGGTCAAAACATAACTATATGAAATTCTTCCTTTATTCAAGTCCTGAAGTACAGGAAGAAATATGGAGAGGAAGAGGAAAACATTCAGACCCTTTGCTGTGTGGGAGACAAAGCTAATCATCTCCATGCCCCATACTTGTCTTCTGTGATTCTCCATGTTCAGCTAAAAGAGCCAGGTGTGGAGAGCCAAGGGAACTTAAAGACCCTTATTCCTCGTGCCCTGTCCACCTCCCCACCCTTTTCTTCCTTCCTTTTTGCTAGGTTTCAAAAGATTGTTAGTTTTCACAGATACATGCAAATATCCTAGAATCTTTCTAAAGTCAGCTTGAAGGTGACCTGAACAACCCTATTGCCTAGCTATTGGCTGTTCAGCTCTTTATTAGACCAATCAAGTGCCTTAGACAGGCAAGGTGAACCAATCTTTATATGATTGAACAAATGCAGCATAAACAAAAGCAACACACCTTCACATAGTTTAAGTCATATTCCACAGCATAAACAAATGCAACACATCTTTATATGATTGAACAAATGCAGCATAAACAACTGTAACACACCTTCACATAGTTCAAGTCATACTCCACAGCATAAACAAATGTAACACATTTTTGCACAGCTAAAGTAATTTCCACAACACCCAGCCCTTTTATGTAGGGTTTTAGCCATGACCTTGGAAATCCTGGTTCGACTTTAGGACTCTAAAAACTTAAAAACCTACCCACAAAATCATGAAACACAAATATCCATGACTTTGATCTAATTCACTTCTCCAACTATGTACTATATTCTGAGCTGATGGCATCCTAAGGTGAAAGGTCTTCTAGGTTGGGAGCTAATCTGGGAATACGTTCTTTGTTAGATAGGTACTCAGCTCAGATATCCAACGGCTTGGTAAAAAGAACTGTCAGAGGACCTCAGAGTGACCGGGCAGCACTTCTTGCCAGCATGGTTTCCATCAACTGTGATTTCCTTCTTGAAAATCAACCTACTCTCTTTACCTGATGTTTTAAAACCATAAAATAAACAGCCGACCACACACTCCCAGAAAAGAGGTACCTGACACTGAGTGTTGTTGCTTTCCTGAAACTCAAGTCTGCAGGAAAAAGAGAATGTTCTCCTAGAGAAAATCTGCCTTGGCTAGGAATTTTGTAAGCTCAGCAGCCCCCAGGCCAGATGGAAACTCGAAGCTTCAGATGTTTCTAGAGCTGGCTTGGGTCTTAACAGTCAAATAAGTCTCTGAGACGCAGAATAATTAGGGGCGAGTATTTTGAGGGCGCCTGCACATCTTTATTACATAGGGGAAAACTAGCTGTTCCTCCACCGAGCCCTACACGGTTTTTCTTCTCTTCAATATGGATCTGACATTCATTAGGACAAGAAAGCTTAAAATGTGTTCCTGAATGAAGAGTGAGTGCTTCAGAATTCAGAAAGGGGGACAGGCTGCTTTCCCGGAAGTATGTTGATTTTTGTTGTAAAATAGCGAGATCCACGGAATAGGGACATATGCTGTTCAGTCCATCTCCTAGCACGCGCCTGCCAGCTCACTTAAAGAGATCACATTTTGGCGCTGCAGAGGACTAGCCCACAGCAAGGGACTGCAGGGGTAGCAAGGGGGATGCCAGGCTGAGAGGTGCTTGCCCCGTCTCCATGGCACCCAGCGGCAGTATCCAGGACTCTGCTGGGTAACCCCTGCTTGGGCTGCTTCAGCTGAGCCTCTTGGCACTGCTCAGACAGAACCTGCCTGCCACAGACATCGGTTCCGGACACCCCTTTTTGTGAGTAGGCTCACTTGCTCTCCCTGGAATCTCCTGGCTTAGCACCTCTGTGCCCCTCCCAGCCGGGCCCCTCCTGGGACAGCATGTGCTCTGCGCAGAATAACAAGGTTAACTGGACAAGGTTGGGCAGTCCTGCAATGGGAGTGCCTTGAAGCCACGTGACAGGAATGAGATCGCAGTCCCAAGGGCCTGAAGGAGAGAGGGAGCCCTTTCTGCACAAAGAGTCGTAGTATTGACCAGCTTTCCACAGATGCCCAAGCCTGCTTCCTTCCTTAGAGTCCAAATACAGAGAGGCATCCTTTCAATACGGGAAGGAAGGAGGGGGTCCAGGGTGGAGTTGTCTCCCCCAAGACCCTTTATCTCCCGGGGTAAGTGTTCTGAGAAAAGCTGAATCAGTCAAACCAAAGAAGGCCCCTCAGGAAGGATAAAGAAGTCTCGGAAATCCCCTGGGGAAAAGCACCAGATAGCACCTGGTTTTGTCTTTGCTGCCAAGTTTTTGGCTCTGCCACAGCTGTGCTGGCCTGAGAGGCTTCAGGCTGAAGGGAGTGGCTGGTGATTAGGAGATGGCGGGCTGGTGGGGAAAACCTGGTGCAAAGTAGGAAAGGAGGCAGGCTGGTCCCAGGGAGCGCTCAGGTCTGGGAAATCGGGGCGATGAGATCAGAGTTCTCGGTAAACATAACAGCCAGGAGGTATACCAAACCCACATAGTGCAATCTACCTGCAGGCGGGAGCCAGCGGCTGGCAGCTTCGAGCATGTGTCCTGTGGAGCCTGGGGACCTGGAAGCAAAAAGCGGCAATGCTCCAAGCAAGCTCCAGGAAGTTAATGCTGTCGGAGAAAAACAGCGTCAAAGTCAAGGGACCTACAAGCAGTGATAAACCGGTGATCCAAAGCAAAGAA
Organism: Peromyscus aztecus; assembly: GCA_902168405.1. Classification (NCBI taxonomy): domain Eukaryota; kingdom Metazoa; phylum Chordata; class Mammalia; order Rodentia; family Cricetidae; genus Peromyscus; species Peromyscus aztecus. The sequence continues at coordinate 37,335 of CABHPQ010176052.1, forward strand.
AAGCCAGGCCCAAGAATAAGGAGCAGGTCCCCGGAGTGGTTGGGGAAGCAGGCCTCAGGCAAACAGGCTGTACACCTTGGTAGTTCCTTCAAAGGAATGACCTTGATACCAAAGCGTCTCCTCACTGCTGCCAGAAAAACTCACAAATAAATGACCGCTGTTTGGTTGTGCTTTTTCTTTTCTTTCCTTGTTCGTTTTGGGAGCAGACCACATGCATAAGTATTGGGAAAGGAGAGATTATTCAGTCAGTTCTCACCTGGACGGTTGCATCAGCGTCTTATCTTGTCTCCCTGCCTTCGCTCTTCCTTCCTTCCGGACAACCCATTCCTCATCTAGCTGCCAAAGCAATTCTTTTAAGCCACAAGTCTCATCACATCTGGCCTCTGTCTAAACCCTTCTACTAGCTGCCTATTGTTGAAGCAATATTCCCTAAAGCGTTTTGGTGAATAGTGGTTCTGTGACTGCTAATTCTGAAAGAGAATTAGTCAAAATAGGTGTGTGGTGAGGAAAGTAGGGAATTCTATGAGCAATAGTTCCTTTCTTAAGAGATTTTCCAATTGAGATAAATTGTAAAGGCTCTGAGAAGTCCTGCAACAATTTGTTGAGATAAATTGTAAAGGCTCTGAGAAGTCCTGCAACAATTTGTCGAGTGCTGATTGTACCAATAATTTCTTGAAAGCATTAACTCAATACTTTACAAACTTTTAAATCATGGAGCATTCACATGCAGTCTGACCCTTTCTCCCACAAAATGTTTCGAGGAATGCTGTTATTGGTAGAAGGAGACTCCATCTTGGGTATCATAGGCATCCATGGGTCTTTGGGGCCAGACCACTCCTCTCCACCTCTGCTTCTCATTCCCAGGCATCCTCCTCCTGGGTTTGCGCTCTGACTAAACAGAGCAGGGCATTGCTCTCACAGAGATCGCTATGTTCTAGACACCTACTCTGCTCAACAAAAACATTCTCTCTGCATCTCCTCTAACCTCTAGCTGTAAAATGTTACTTATTTTTCCAAATTCTGCTCAGATATCACCTCTGTAGGAAGCTGTCTCTTTACTTTAGAGCAAAAGTCAACAAACTTGTTCTGTAAATGGCCAGATGGTAACTGTTTTCAGTTTTGAAGCTCCAGCAGTCTCCCTCACATCCCCTACAGTCTGCTGCTGCGTGTAGAAGCAGCCATGGACAATGGACAAATGGATAGTTCTAATAAAACTTTATTTATAACTATGAGGACAGGCTAGATAGGCTATAGGGTAAAGATGCCATCCTGCTTCAGACTTATGCTGCACGCATTTCTTACTGAGGTGGAAGTTAAGTTACTAGATGTAGGAAGCTAAGACCTCCCAGGGAAAACACTGTACAGACTTGTTTAGTGAAACCAGACAGTAGGGAAGGGATAAGGGCAGGTGTAGCCAATGAAACATCAGACTGCTTCAGGTTACTTCAGAATCTTGTCACCTAGGTAACCACAAGGACATTTTGTAGAGAGAATATAACATTGGCAAGTTCTCTGTGATATTTATTTAGGAACCAGCCTTTGGAAGACACTACCAAAGGCAAAGATACCATTAGATGTTACTGTGAGATGTTAGTGCTAAGCATCCATCAGCTGCTTAATATGGTTTAGACTCTTTCGAATGCTGTCTTAAAAACAGAACAAACTATCTGTTAGCAAAGAGGAGCACGATGCCCTCCTTGCAGCAGGTTTTGTGTGGGCACATGCTTGGCTGATGGGGATGCTTAGTGTCAGGAAGCTGGGAGAAAAGTGGAGACCTATCCCCAAATGGGTAGGATTAGAAGCACATGTTATGTATTGCTTCTTGGGAAGATGCCCTGATAGACTCAGTGGAAGGAGAGGCAAAAGGCAGGATTCACGGAGCCCAGGTAACTAAGGCAGAAGAAGAACAGGGCTCAGTACAGTTTGGATGGCGACTACTGTAAGTAATTTTCTTGGATGGCAAGAGCTCTGAAATGCCCCCCTCCTTGAAGTCCCACCCCTCTGGATCCAGCCTCACTAAGGGAAGGATCATGAGTGGCCTGCATCCATTGTGTTTATAGTATAGAACTGTCACAGGACCTGATCTCTCAGCCCTTTCCTTTGTAGATAGAAACATGAGACTCAGCTCAGGTCCACCAAATGTGGGCCAAAATAGTGTATATCACTTGAGGCCCTGATGCATAAACTCTCTCTGTGGCTTCTCCCCCTTTCTCTGTCCTACCTACTGGCATCATTGGGTGATGCCAGATACTGAGTCCTACCTAACCAGTGAAACAGAAAGTGAGCATGGCTATAAGGAAGGGAGTTCCACTTCACAGAAAGTTCTAGAGAAGAGTGTGGGGTCCATTGAGGGAGAAAAGCATACGGATGTTATGGCAGTTTACAAATTAATCATTATTTTCAAAGTCTAATAAATGCTAATTCCATTAGCAAATACACTTTTGGATGTTAATTACTTAAATTTACTAGAATATACTGATTGTATAAAATAATGGGTTTTACTGTGACATTTTTTCAACCACGCATCACTTTGATGATATTTGCCCTCTGTATGACCCTTTCATGTACCTCCTTGTCCCTCCTCAGCTTCCTTCTTCTTCCAAAACAGTCCTTTATTTCTTTTCATGTCTTTTTTCTTTTTCCGTTGTTATGGACTGAACCTGGGGCCTCATGACTTCAAGACAAGTACTTTCTCCCTGAGTTAAATCCCTAATCCCATGCTATTGTTGTTTAACCTAGATCTTGCATGTAAAAGAAAACCTATTTGTCTTTCTGACTCTGGCTTATTTCTTTCAGTTCCATCCATTTTCCTATAAACAAGATGAGTTTATTCTTTACAGCTAGATGATACCCCATTGTGTCTTCACACCTCATTTTCTTTATCCAGTCTGCTAATGCATACTTAGTGTGATTCTGTAGCAATGGTGTACAGATATCTGTTGTGTGCCAACTTTGATACTTGCTGCTGTACCCACGAGTGAAAAACCCCATTTCCTTTAGAAATCTTGGAAAACAAGCACCTAGAGGAGTAAAGGTTAAAAACAAAACAGAAACAACAAAACAAACATGAGTGATAAAGAATTTTTCTTTTCTTAAAAACAACCCCAAATGGGGGCTGGAAAAATGGCTCAGCAGTTAAGAACACATACTGCTCTTCCAGAGGGCAAGTTGGATTTTCAACACCCATGTCAGGCAGCTCACAACTGTCTCTAACTCCAGCTCTAGGGCATCCATAGCCTCTGGCCTTTAAGGGCAGCTGTACTCACATGCACATACATGCACAGAGGCACACACATACACATCATTAAAAATAAGATAACTCTTTGGAGAAAAAGTGATCCCCCCCAAAATAAGCTTTCCACAGAGGGGAAAATCAGGAATAAACCAATTGAACAAGATGGAAAAAGAATTAACCACATCAGTTGTACAATCAAAAGAGACCAATATCTACAGGTTGACCCATGGGTGCCTACACAACTTAGTTACTTACTATTCCCCAGTCATGATGGAACCCATTAAAACAGGACTGAAAGGTTGGGGAGCTGTCAGTTTTCATTTATATTTTTATTCATAAAGTTGTCATTGGAATAGTGTGATTTTGTAGAGCAGTTTTCATAGATGAGATTGTGTTTATATATTTATAACAAAAAAACCCCTGAAGCACAGAACAGTTCATAGACATTCTAGGTGGCACAAAAGTCAGTTTGGTGATTAAAGACAAGCCAAGCATTTGTAAGTAACCGATCATAGTTTACTGAGCAATAGTGGAGAAACATAACTTTGAAATGTTACAGACAAAGATGTTAAGACTCTTGTTACTATGACAGACACTGACAATGACTGTCTTGTTACAGAGATGAAGCAAGATGGTTCAGTAAAACATGAGCGCTTCTTTCTGTCTGGCACCATTGAAAGAATGAAAAGGCAAGAAGATGGCAGAGACTTGCACTCAGGACACTGAAAGACTTCTGTGAGTCAGAGAGCAAAAGACACAGACCGCCCAGCACAAACTGGATGAAGAACTTGAACCAGAGACTGAACCATTTGTTCATTACTAGCGTCAGAGAAATGCAATCAAAAACCACAGCATGACGACGTTGTCCACACACATCGAGACAGCCAAACACAAAGGGGCCGACGATTCCCAGTGCTGGCAAGGATGCAGAAGAACATTAGCTCTCATGGAAGGGGAAGTGTAAACTGCCACCAGCATTTGGAAAATTACTGGTGTTTGTATCAAAACACAAAATGTATGAGTATCGGCCTTCACAGTAGAAGTATGGAATGCTAAAGTGGGAAGCGCTCAAGTTTTTTCTCAACAATAGGGTGAATGAATAGGTTAGAGTGTAATCCCATATTAGAATAATAATTATGAAGTACCTAAGAACATAAGTAAAATAATTACACAACAGTATGGTTGACTTTCAACAAGAGTTAACAGAAGACATCATTAGGTTGATGAAAGAAGCCAGATCCCAGAGAGAAAGGACTGTGTGGTTTCCTTTATCAAAAGGTGTATAATGCGGTTAAAACCAAAAACAGACCAAAGCTGGAGGTGTGAGTCAGGACAGTAGTTACCTGGCGTGACGAGGGCAGGGACAGGTGTCAGGGGCACGAAGATGTTCTGACAGGGCGCTGGCCATGCCCCATTTCTTCGTCAGGGTGGTGTTCCCCACGTTGGTTTACTTGCAAAAACCTATGAAGCAACCAAGACACAGAGCATTTGAACTCTTTTCTTCTTGTTGTCCTTCAGTAGAGAGAGACTCTGATGTCCCACTGCCTGGTGTCAAGGGAGAGCCGTACTCTTTGAGTCTTTTCTCCATTGTGACTCCTCAACTGTTTCTGTGTCAGTCTACTCCTCTGTAGAATGGGAATGACATGATGTCCCCCCTGAGACACTGTCAGGATGACAAAGGGGACAGAGCACACAAGCTCCCAGCCCAAGGACAGGCCCAGATTCAGCATTCAATCAGTACCAGCTGTTGTCATTATATCATTAACACTTGGGAAGACAAGTTGGTAAATATTATCTTACAATGTCACTGGATTCTAGCAAGAATAATTAAAATAACACAAAAAAAACCATCTGATATTTTTATTTTGCCTTATTATTATTTGACTCTTTAACCTTTAAACTAGGGAGTCTCTCAGAAAAATCAACACGGGCAACTCCCAAATCAAAAAGAAAGTTCACTTGAAAACCATGGTGGAGGCAAACTAATACAAATATTATTGCTTAGGAGGACATCTGTAAGTAGGTAAAGTGCCTTGGAAGAAAAATGTGATCAGGTTTCAATTATATAAGGCTGAACTTCTTGCTTAAGAAGGGCCTGCCATGCAGCACTCACACCTCACTGTGGAAGGAATTCGTCATTTATCTCTGTGCACAATGGAGCATGGCTTTTTTTGTACTAGAGATTTTTGTATTCTTTAATAACATTTAGTGCATTTATCTTCCAGCTATAAGACTTCTTTTTCCACATATAATCCAATATTGAAAATCATCCCTACTGTGCTTGTGTGTAACACTTGATCTCGTGGATACACAAATGCATCCTGTGTTTGCTTTTATATCAAATACTGGGTTAGAAAATCCAAACTCTAACCACCAAAATTAAGTTAGGAAATTTCAACCAGAACTTGGGCTTTTTCCAAGATTGGTACTTGATTTAGAGCTCTTCACAACAGCTCTAGTCGTAGAGCTCTTGACATCCTGGTTTCCATATTCCATGCTAGGAAATTCCATGGCCAGTCTACACTAAGTACAGAATCCTGAAGAAGAAAAGGCTCCTGTGTGTGCCTAGAAAAAGCCTTCAGATTTCATCATTTGCACTGAGAGGCAACTGTGTTCGCTTCAAGAGAATGAGCTGTAATCACTTACGTTTTTCATTTACTCCATTTTCTAAACTGGAACCCTCCAGAGAGACGGGCTGTGTCTGTGTTGTTAATCATCCTATTACCAGTGTTTATGACAGTGCCTAGAACGTAGTACGGATTGAATTGATGTTTCTTGTATAAGTGAATGAGTGTTACGATTAGAAGCTATTGGTTAAAAGTCCCAATCAACACATGACTCAAAAATAATCAATTAAAAATAAAAAAACTAAAATAATCAGAGTTTGCAGCTAAGATTTGTTTGTGTAGTCTGGAGGCTTTAATCGCAGAGAGGGGAAAAAAGCATAACAAGGAAATGACTTAAACAGTTCACAGATGTGGGGTTTTCTTCATATTCTGGTCTCTTTAATGGGACCCAAATGAGAGATGCGATGTGAAATGACCCACCAGAGGCAAATGATCTTGGTTCACCCAAAGACAAGACTGAAAGCGCCTTGTTCCAGTTTGTTTTCTGTTGTTGTAATAAAACATTCGGACCAAGAACAGCCTGGGGAGGAAAGGGTTTATTTCAGCTTACAATTCCAAGTTACAATCCATCACTGAGGAAAGACAAGCCCGGAACTCAAGCAGGAACAGGAGCAAGAACATGGAGGAAAGTTGCTCCTGGCTGGCTGCCGTCTGCCTCACGCTCAGTCAACTTTCTTACTTAACCCTGAACCACAGGCTCAGGGGTGGCACCACCCACAGGGGCCTGGGTCTTCCCACATCAAACAACAATCAAGATAATTTCTCCATAGATATGGCTACAGGCCAGGCTGACTTAAGTGACCCCCCTCCCCAGCTGAAACTCCCCTTTCCCAGATGACTTTTGGTTGGGTCAAGTTGACCGAGAAAACTAAGCAGGACACACTTCTTACCTTCTTATCCCAAGCATGGTATCAGTGTGGATGGATGTAGGAAGGGGGGCTTCAGGAGGCATGGTTCTATGGTGGGTTTGGCCGGGTGGTGGTGGTGCAACACCCTTAATCCCAGCACTCGGGAGGCAGAGCCAGGCGGATCTCTGTGAGTTCGAGGCCAGCCTGGTCTATAGAGCGAGATCCAGGACAGACACCAAAACTACACAGAGAAACCCTGTCTCAAAAACAAACAAACAAACAAAAAACAGCTGCACTCTATGGTGGGATTGGATGACATGGAGCAAGGGCTGACCCTTATTGAGACCCCTTCAGAACCACATGTGCACATACACAGGATGACCATGAAGGTATGTCCATCAGAAGGAAGCATGTTCAGACCAAGGCCCATCAGGGCCCTTGAAAAAATCAGAAGGTGTCAGAAATTTTGCTTGTGAGATATTCGATTTAATCAAGGATTTCTGCTATTGGACTTTAAAAACGATATTATGCTAGTGATGGTGTGAGGAGAAAAGGAACCCTGATATACTACTGGTGAGATTAGACATTAGTTTAGCCCCTATGAAATCAGTATGCAGAGTCCTCAAATAACTAAAACTGGATCTTCTGGATGACAGAGCTATATCACTCCTGGGAATACATCCCAAGTAGCCTGAGTCAGTATACCACAGATAACTCCTATACATCCATGTTTATTGCTGCATTATCTACAATAGCCAAGATGTGAAATCATCTTATGTGTGATGTGTTTGTGTGGGCATGTGTGTGTATAAACACAGTGGAGTCTTATTATGTCATAAAGAACAAAATTATGTTGTATATAGAAAAACAGGGAGGAATAATAACATCATATTAACAGAAATAAGCCAGCCTCAGAAAGACAAATACTGTATATGTTTTATTTTGTATGTCAATCTTATATTATACATATAAATACACAAACACACACATGTGAGTATTAGAGGGGGACTGTTATGCAGCCTTATCTTACTCACAGAACCACCACCATCTTTATCAGACCTGCTGCTTGTACAAGACTATCACACTGAGCTTGTTGACTGCTAACGCTCTCTCATAGAAGAGAGGGTGGGAGACAGTTTATCCGGCCACTCTTCCCAACCAGTTAGGTGCACTTTTGTCCTAATTACACAGACCCTCAGGGAAAGGCTGTAGTATGTAAGCTTGGGGCACTAGGAGGAAGGGGACTCCATCTCTAGAGTCATCACCCACGCTGGTGACCTTCCAAAGAGGCTGCTTTCGGGTCTGCCATGTTCCTAACCCTTCACTCATGCTCTATAAAATAAGCCTAATAAATTCATTGGCTCCCCAGAGTGAACTTTGCTGGAATCAAACTTGGGTTTGTCACTGAAACCTTATGAGGAAGAGGTAGACCTTGCTTAGTATATAGATACAGATAGATAGATAGATAGATAGATAGATAGATAGATATAAAGAGATAAAGGCAAATGCCCAAAATCAACCTCCAGCCTTCACGTGTGTGCACAGGCAAGCACCACCTGCCTCAATACACACACACACACACACACACACACACACACTCACACTCACCTTACTTAGACAGCAATTGTCACAAAACAAAAACAAACATGTAACATAAAGTTCACTCTGCCAACAATTTCCAGATGCACCCTTACGATATTGCTAACTAGCTATCAAGACCATATGACGCATATTTCCAAAATACTAAAATTTCTTAAAGACTTAAATTTTAGCATTGTTTGACAGAGGGTTATTAGCTATAATACTAAAAAAAAAGTCAAAACATCCAATAAAAATGCTCTATAGGTCTGAGCAGAGAATTCTCCAGAGAAGAGATACAAATACTCAACAGAATTAGCCATCAGGAGAACGCAAATTAAAGCTACTTTGAGATTTTTTTTTCTCACCCCAGTTACAATGGCTATCATTAAGAAAACAAATGACCAGTCCCAGGGTCTTTTTCAGTAAGTTGACAAGGTGTTAATTGTGCTGGTCAGTTTTTGTTTTGTTTTTGTTTTTGGTCACCTTGAGCTAAGATCATCTCAGAAAGGGAACATCAGTTAAAAAAAAAATGTCCCATAAGACTGACTAATAGGCAATTAAGGATTGACGTGGGATGGCCTGGTTCACTATAGGTGAGGTGGCCTTGGGCACCTTGGGCAGGTGACCCTAGGAGATATAAAACAGTAGTTAACCATGAACTTAAGAAGCAAACCACTAAACAGCAGTCCTCCATGGTTTCTGCTTCAGTTCTTGCTTTGAGTTTCTGCTGCGGCTTCTTTCAATGGCCTGTGGTATGGAAGTATGAGCCACACATACCCCTCAAGTTGCCTTTGGTCAGTGTTTTCTCACAGCAACAGAGAAACAAAATAGGACAGTGTTATAAAGCAAGTCTAAAACCCACTCTTGCTAGATCATAAGCCATGGGGTGAGAGGAATTAACTACTGTTATTTAAATAAATTGCCGTTGCATCAAACTTCCTTAACATTTATGTTTATGCCCATAGACAAATGCTACTCTCAACCTTCATCAGAGAAGCTTCCCTTTGCAATGAACAACAGTGAATGCAGAAACTCATGACTGCTCAAGGTGCTGAGAATAAGGTACCCAGTTCCAAATGGGACATTGATATTGTCCTCTGTAAACCTCAAAGAATATCACAGAAGAACAGGTGGAAAGATGCAAGAGCTAGAAGGCAGGGAAAAGGGCTGCAAAATGCTACCCTCTGGACATGACCTGGTTATCGCCATCATGAACTCACAACAGTTATGGTTGCATAAGCTGTGGCTGCCCGGGATCAGGCCTGTGAACAGTTAGTGATGGGTGGGGAAGCAGCTAATGAGATCTCCCCCCTCCCCCAAATGAATTATCAACTACTGATGGAATGGGGAAGGAAGAGGGAGTCATTGTCTTCAGGTGAGCCAACAGGGCTCCAAATCCATGCTCACACAGATGGCCCTGGTTAAACTCAATGAGTGACAAAACAAAATGAAGAGACATGAATGTGGGACAGGGACCTAGGGGACAGCTGATGATGGTGAGAAGGAGATGGGAGAGGTGGGTACGTAATCAAAATGTATCTATATATGAAATTGCCAAACAACACATCTATTTATTTATTCATGGTTTTTGAGACAGAGTTTCTCTGTGTAGGCTTGGCTGTCCTGGAACTTGCTCTGTAGACCAGGCTGTCCTCAAACTCAAAGACAAGCCTGCTTCTGCCTCCCAAGTGCTGTAATTAAAGATGTGCGCCACCATGCCCCAGCTTGCCAAACAACAAATTTAATAAAAAAAAACAATAGTAAAGAGAGTTGCAGTGACTCTTTCAATCAGGGACTAGTCAAGAATTCTGTTTGTCCCAGAATAGGTTCACATTAGTAATCCCACTGCCCCCTGGGAAGCTTGGCTTCTGTGGAGCAGGAAGCTCAGGTTTTAGAACTCTCTCTCTCTCTCTCTCTCTCTCTCTCTCTCTCTCTCTCTCTCCCCCTCCCTCTCCCTCTCCCTCCCTCCCTCTGTCCTTCCCTCCCTTTCTTTCTTTCTTTTTTTTTTTCAAGACAGGTTTTTGTTTGTTTGTTTGTTTGTTTGTTTTGTTTTTTTGTGTAGCACTGGCTGTCCTGAAACTCACTCTGTAGACCAGGCTGGCCTCGAACTCAAAGAGATTCACTTGCTTCTGCCTCCCAAGAGCTGGGATTAAAGGCGTGTGCCACCACTGCTGAGCCCACTTCAAGTTTCTTAGCCTTTCACTTAAAGTCTGATGAGTTGACAGTCTTATTCTATGATGTCATTTGTCCTTCCCTTTCTATAGATTTCCCATCTTTTTTCTTCACTTAGATTTCTAGT
>CABHPQ010176053.1:0-47457 GCA_902168405.1 Peromyscus aztecus
TCTAGGAATAATAAAAATGTTTGTCCACTTCAGGTCGAGTTTCTTGGATATGGACATACACAATGATTGAGATTATCCACACAGCTGTAAGTGAAACTTAGCTATGGACTCAGTGTCAAGATACAACTAGGCATTGAAAATCAACTTCAACTCATAATATGCTCTTTGTGCTTTTGGCTTCATTTTGGGGGTCTTTAGCTTCACCAAGAAATTCGTGGTCACTGAAATGTTATAACTTTTGGTTCTGATGTGTTCATGATTGTCTGAGTCATGTAAAATATAGAATTCTATTTTTAAATTTGTATATATATACATATATACACACATACATACATATACATATAAATACATTGTGTCTCTCTGTGTATAGGCCATGCTATGTGAGGGTGCCCATGGAAATCAGATGTGGTGTCAGATCCTCTGGAAATGGAGTTACAGGCAGCTGTGAACTGCTTGACATGAGTGTTAGGAACTGAACTGGGATCCTCTGAGAGAGCAGTATAAGCTCTTAACTGCTGAGCCTTCTTCTCCAGCCCCAAGATACAGAATCTTATCTATGACTTACAGCTAGAACTTAAATCCAATTAAGTTGCTTAGTTAAGCTTTAGTATTTCCTAGGCCTCTATCATTACATGTTGACTCTGAACACAAGATGGCATTTGTGTGCTTCCACTAATGTGCAACACATGCATCTAGATTACACTAAGTGAAAATCTAGCCAGCTGAAGTTAGCTATAATAATCACTGCATCAGTTCCTTCAATAAACTGTCTCAGCACAGCCCTTTCCAAGTTGAAGACTTTACTGCTGCTTAGTGTGGGAAACAGACAAAGGGCAAGAAAAACGATCAAGTTGAAAAATTTATAGACACACATAAGACCTGTACTGAATGCATTATTGGCAGAGGAGTCAAGAAAACCCTACTCGGCTATCTGTATCCTCGGGCATGGCATTCTCCAGGCTTCGGTTGACTCACAGCACTTGCAACATAATAATGAAAAACACTAAATGCTATATTGTTAGTAGTTATGTGCTATCCCAAGTACTCAAGGAAGTAGCCGTATTTCTGTTCATATTTTCTAAGGTGCTGTTTCTATTTGACTCCGTCTCTCTTTATTCTCCTGGCACAGCTTGCCCAACTCTGCTGTTTTCTTCTTCCCCTTGGTAGACCAGCCTGACTTTAAGATTAGAAGCCATCTTGTTACAAGGTCAAAGTAAGTTCATTCCCATTTTCTTTAAACTTGGATTTGACCAGGTCTTGACTCGTTTTCTGGAACCTGACATTCCACGCCTTATACCCTAGCCTACACCCTGATAAGCTGAGATGTTCCGCTACATTTCTATGTAACCAAAAACCCTTGGAAACCCCCAAGCTTTGTAGTGTGGAGGGTATGTAAGCCCTACTTTTTCCTATGTTCAATGCTATTTTCTCAAACCCTACTTTAGGGAGATAGCCCTGTCAGACAGAAAATAAAATTTGCTTAATTTGACCAAAGAATTTAAGTCATGGTCTTTACGCTTGTTCAGTGGAATTAATACCCTCCTTTAGCAAAGACCGTTTTCCTGCCAATATACCACATGCATATAATTGATTCTGTGCAGTGAAATAAAAAAAAATATTGAATTCTGAGAGAACAATCAATACTTTGGGAGGCTTTTGAACTGTGATACTTTGCTTGACTTGAGGCATTTTCTATGTTTACCATTCTTGATGAACTTCATAGATGTCTTAAGACGAGCAACACTAATATCCAGTTGTCCAACCACTTTCCGGTATCTCCCACAGTCGCAGATGGTACCTGGTAAATGAAAAAGCTATGAATTCACATTGAAGTACATGAAGACACATTGGAGAGAACCATTCTCTTCTCAGTGTTTTCAGTGTTTTCTACCATTTCCTAGCTCGGGTATCTCTTTATGAACCATCAAGTGTTTAACTTTTCATTTAAAACACGGTTTCTATTTTATTTTATCTTTAAGAATTCATAAAACATTCTTTAGAAATTGTTTGGAATGAGTTAAAAAAACAACTCTAAATAGTTTTACAAAGAATGAATGAGACAAACCCCTGTGTACACACAGTGGGCCATTTGGCATTTTTGTCGAGTCCAGAAACGGTCTGCTCAATTTCAGAAGAAACTTTTTACAGCTTCCTTAAAACATATTTGCAGCCAGGCCTCTCTCCTGGTACTGCATTATTCACGAGCTTACACAGCTCTCCCAAGATAGAAGAAACTTTTCATGATTCAATCACATGTTAACTCTGATTATCCATGAAAAGTAAAGCTGTCAAGTTTCAAAGACTACATTTAAATACTGGGAATTGATGCAGTTTAAATTTTAAAGGGCAGCCGTCCAGTTTATGGGTTAGCTATTATTTTAATTTGTTGTGCAGCTTCCTTTACTCACTCCGCTTTCTAACTGCCTCGTATTATTAGTGAGGAGAAGCAGAATCAAAGAACACGGTGGTAAGTTCAAATGATTCTCTTTTATTTCGGTGTAATGGTGGCTGTGTGTAGTTTTCCATTTCTTTACTACTTGGCAGTATGGGAAGTTAATCTGATTTTATTAGCCAATTGGAAAAATACCCTGTTCTTTAATTGATCCACGTACACAGATAAACGCAAGGAATATAAGGTAGTTCTTTGAATGGGTCTTCACTAGACCACTGTGAATAGAAACAACTGGAATTCTCCCCAAACCACCTACTGCACTTCCTGGTATCAAAAACTTACAAACGGAACTCTCTGAGGACTCCCCCAGCTCTAGAAGACAAGTAGCCTTGAAGATCAGTACAGGAGGCCAACCACAGGCTAGCATTTCGCTCAGATGCTCAGGATACAAAGCATGGCTGCTGATGCAGCTTCTGGTGTGGACTTTCCTTTTGGTTCCAAACACTGTGCCTTGCTCCCTGATATGCTAGGCTTACTTCTCATCAGGAGTGTGACGGGGATGGAATGTGCCCTCATTTCTTTCCCAGGGGCTTGGAAAGTCACCAGTGGGAAGACAGGAAGTTCTCTTCTTCCATGTCCTCTATCCCTTGGAAATAAGGTTGAATGCATGGAAAGGGTTGTTGTTGTTGTTGTGGTTTGTTTGTTTGTTTTACAGTGTAGTATTGAGCTGGACACGTTTGGAGTGGTGTCAGAAATCAACGAGAAACAAAATGAGCATGTCGTTCCTACCTGCTTTGCCTTTTTCCCCTGGAACCCCGAGCAGACCCTTTCCCCCTTTGTCGCCTAAATAAAAACAGCAAAAAGGCACAATAAATAAATAGTGAGTAGTTTCAAGCTGACAAAACATCCCATCTCTCTAAAACCAAAGGAAACAGCTCCCAGAGTTTTATTTTCATCATCTCCAACTAATACCCCTTGCATTTTATAGCTGATTTGCTTTGGGTTATTCGCAGGCACAGATGATCAGGTGAGTTACAGTTTATTTAGGTTGATTGCCGAAATTCCTGCAGGATATGTTAAGAACATTTGAATTTGCTGTACTTGTCTCACATACAATATGGCCCTTGCCTTAGCAACAAGGCCAATACAATGTGCAGCATGGATTTAATTTTGAAAATACAATTGCTTTGCAAATCTGTATTCACTAGTTACTACATCGAGCTGCCTGTAGTTACTATTTTTCCAAGTCATTCTATGTGACTTTGACCTTGGGTTAAAAAAAAAGCACAGATTTTTTTTTTCAGATGAATTCAACAAATATTTGCTGTTTACTTTGTGCAAGACGAGCAGCTAGATACTTGGAGAAATATACAGAGGGACAAGATTAAACCTCGGACTTCAAAGCATTGACAATTTTTAGTCAAGAAGTGACACATGCAAATATCTGCTCTGCAAAGTCATATCATATTAGACTGAAATGTCAACCTTGGTAATTCTTCTTTCTGTTCTTCTTTTCATGGGATCATTATCTTACTCATTCAGAGGTTTCCAAAAAATAATTCTTAAAGAAGCATGCTTTTTGAAAGGAGAGTAAGAAAAAAATAGAGATAAAAAAAAAAACTTCAAAATAACTCCTGAAGCCCACATCAGACACAATAATTGAAAGGAAAAGCTTTTGATTTACAAAAGAAAATGTTTGGCTGAGGTTCTTGAAGATCAAAAGAGAAGACATTGAGAGGAGTGAAATAAAGTTTCATGCTTCAGTGGTGATCTGGCCGTATAAGAAAAAAAATTATGAAGGATAAACGCAGGCTGAAGGTCATCCAGGCTGAAGGAGTAGGAGTCCTAGCTGGATAAGAAGTAAGGGATTGCAGGGAGTTGGCCGTATGATCTAGTAGGACAAAGTAAAGGGCAATGCCATCAGCACTGATAGTCTGCTTGATGTCATCTGTCCCAAGACCATTCTACAGCCTACAGGGTCCCTTATGTCATTTGCTCTGAGGGTGTCACTCATTATTCTCACCCTTGTCTACTGAATGCTTCTCACTGAGAGATTCTTACACATCGAAGAAAGTAATTTCACTGGGATCCTATGGATTTCCCAAGCTTTTCTAGACTGAACTGTGTAGATACTTTCTTTACAGTGATGTCAGACACCTAAGTGCTTGCCTAACAGAAGCAAAGAGGCTCCTGATCTCCAGAATGCTGTTTATTGCCTTTATTTTACAACTGAAGGAACTGGGGTTCTTGGAGGCAATAATATGCTCAGTGTTTTGAATGGTAGTGGTGATATTCAAATCCAACTGTTTCTGGCTCCCTAGTTCATAACGCCTCACAGATAAGTTAGCCCATGATTTAATGAAGGAAATTAAAGAGAAAATGTTACCAAAGTGAAATAAGCCAGGTACAGAAAGACAAAGACTCCGTGATCTTACTTATATATGAAACAAAATGTCAGGTTTGTAGACTTAGACAGTGGGATAATCGCTCGCAGATGTTGCAGAGGGTAGGATCAAGGAGAGGTAGGGGAAGGCTGGTTCAGCAGAATAAAGTTAGAATTAGTAGGAGCAAGCCTTGGTGTTCTGTTGCACAACTGGCTGATTATTGTTGAGAGTCATATATTCTCTACTTCCAAATGGCTAGAGGAGATCTCGACTGTTTCACCACAAAAGGAACAATAAGCGTTTGAGGTGGTAGCCATGCTAACTCCACTGGATTATTTCACGGGGTACATATGTATCAAAGTATCATATTGTACCTCTTAAATCTGCATAATGATGTCAGAAACAGCACTCTTTGCCATAAAAAATTCACTTAAGAAACCAGAAATATGCTTTTAGGATATCCAAAGGCACTATCAGTTAGTGCAATAGTTCTGTGAATGTGGGTTTAATATTTTAATTTCTTAAATTTATATTTTGTTTGCACTTAAAACTCTTTCAAACTGATGTGGAGTGAGCAGGGATTCTAATTCTGGTATAGTACCTCTTCTGGTTTCATGACAGACGTAAAATAAATAGAGCGGACAATAACCTCCTCTTACTGACTGTATTGACTTCCGTAGTTGTAGCACCCTATGCTCAACCATAGTCAAAAATTATTAAATGGAAACTCCAGAAATAAATGATGCATGGGTTTTAAATTATATGCTACTCTGAGTAGCATAAAAAAAATCCCATTTTACTTTCCTGGACTATGACTCTTCCACTTGCATTATATCACTCCGTATATGTTGCTCATCCGTTAGTTAACTGTCACATTAGTTATCAGGTGGACTGCCACATTAAAATGTTTTTAAATAACCCTTATGTGACATCGTGATCCCTTGTTACAATACCTGTGTCTTTGCCTCTTTTATCTCATGTTTGACATCACATCATCTTACATCCTCACAAGAAGGTGTACAGCGTGATTTATTTTGAGAGGAAGAAAAAAAAGAGAGACTGCATTCACACAAACTTTCTCAGACTATATTGTGATAATGTTTCTCACGTAAATTAGTGTTGCCAATCTCTTATTTTACACGACTTATAAATTAAATGCCATCATAAGAATGTATGAACCGGGAACAAATTCATCACATATAAAGGTTCTGGATTATTATCCGCAGCTTCAGTGTCCATGGCAAATCTTGGATGTTTCTGTCAGGAATAAGAAAGGTCAGTATTTGCTTTGGAAGAATGATGGGCTTTTAAGGAAATAAAAGCACAGCAGAGAACAAGGAGATCGACACCATGATGTACTAACATTTCAAAATAAATGGAAAGCTTGGTAGGTGGTCAGAACAGGAAAAGACCCCCTGTGAATCGCAGCAGAAAAGGCTGCATGGAAGCACCGGTCTGGCCCGATCTTTGTGTGGGGAGTGGCTTCTTGAACCCATATGCGGCTTTTCTCTTAAGAAGCTGTAAGCACCGTGACTACTTTTCTGTGTTTTGACATGCAGTTCTTTCCTTCTGCGACAAATTGGAAGACAAACCAGTGAGAGCTCAAGGGTTCAAATCTTGAACCTGCTGCTTTGTGGACAGGCTGCTGAATTTCCTTAAGTCTGTATTTTTTTCATTTTCAAAGTGGGAATCACGGTACCTAGAATGATGATGTCATTAGGGAAGTAAATGAAGCAATCCTGTCTTATGATGGAATCCATACTGGCCTCCATTCAGAGGATGGTGAGCCAACCTAAGCCACAGGTCAGCTACGTGCTGCGTCCTCAGCTCCTTTACAGAGGATTCGGGTTTAGTATATTTATCTTTCCAAAACTAATTATGATTTCAAGTCACCCACAAAACTTTACTTGGGCCTGTGAGTGGGAATATGTCTATAACAAGTGTCTTAAGTAAAGAATTAGAGGTCACATTCGGAGGAACAAAAAGAAATCAGAATGCTTTCAGTGTGAAAGGATTATTGGCCTTAAGTAAAAACATTTATTTTGCCACGAGATTGGATTTACCTATACTAAATCATTCTTATTTCTTATTCCTAAAATGAAATATTGACATCTGGAAAGCTACCTTAACCATGCAGGTAACAGCCTTAAGGTCAGCCTAGAAGGGAAGTAGAGATTAATCTAAGTCCATGAAAAACTTAGGAGGGCCATGGCCAAATGAGGACAATAAATTTCCAAGTGCTGATTAGAAATGAAATTAACCAAGGTGAGCCAAAACACTGCATCTCCATTTTTCTGAAGACTTGCTTATAAATTTTGAATGCATATCTCTATAGGGGAGGGAAGTCGGGGCATCAGCGGTGGAGCTGCTAGTGTAGAAAAGTGGTGCTTAAAGGAACAGAGTAGAAAAATCAGGCTACCTTGTAGGAAATAGCATGTTGTATCATTCAGTTTTTAACCTATACCCATGTATACCTATGAATATGTATGTGTAAATGTGTGTGTTTCTGGGTATGAAACCCGGAGCTTGTGTATGCTAGGCGAGCTTGCTACATTGAGCTACATCCGCAGCCCAGTTTTCTGCATTTTTGATACAAGAAATTATTAAAAAGGTTTTATTGTGTTGTAGGAAAGGTACAATTATAGTCCTCAGTTGGTTTACAGATGTACACACAGACACACACACACACACACACACTTGTGGGTGTATGCATATTTATGTGTGTGAGTATGGTGTATGTACACCTGTATGTGTGGGTATGCATGCCTGTGTATGTGTGTGCTTGCAGAAGTCAGAAGAAGGCATTGAATGTCCCGTCCTATCATTCTTTGACTTTTTTTCTTTCAGACTGGGTCTCTCACTAGACCTGGAACCTTACTGGTGACCAGCAAGTCCCTGGGATCCTCTTGTCCCCACCCCACTTCTCCTCTCCACAACTCCATGATGACAGGTGCCAATCAATTGCCACACCAGCTTTTAAAATTGGATTTGAGCCCAGGTCCTTGGCTTCTTCAGCAAGTGCTCTTACCTACCATGTTATCTTTCTAGCACCTTGCTTATACGTTGCAAGTCAGCAGACCCAGCAAGTATTTCATTCTGCAGGGGTGAGTGGGGAAACCAGGCCTGTCAGTGAGTATAGTGATAGAGGCGTACTCTGAGGGCTGCATACATGAGGGGTGAAGGGGGAATTAACCTGAAGGAGGAAGGCTTCATTAACACATCGACATTTCCGGAAGTCCATCCACTTTGGGGCTTGGTGAGCCATTCATTCTAAAGATGCGTCACTCTTCCTCATCTCTGTCATTTACTACTGAGTTTCTTACATTGTGGGTTGTGACCACGTTTGGGGTGACATAAGTAAATGCAGGTGTCACGAGAAACTTGGCAGGAGTAAAAGGTTTCTGAAACCGCCAAGAACAAACGCTAATTCAAAATTGCTCATGTAACGAATCTGATGCGTTTGTGGCAGAGCTCACCCATGTTGCCACCCGTGACTTCACTGCACCCCTGTTTCTGAGCATACAGCATGTACACTTTGCACGGTGTGTGTTGTCACGTTACACAACACGGCTGAACACTGTCTGAAATACCTTGCTTTAGACTCAAGACGACTGTGTATTACGGGTGTTAGTGTTTTTAGTGTATATACAAAGTTATATAAACATAAGGTTTCAGGTATGGAAAACGAAGACCACATTTTCCTATTGTCATTCCTTAGCAGGCAAATATCAATGTAGCATAGCTTTTGATTGTATAGTGTTAGAAGGTTTGATATTTAAAATTGCTGTGTGAATTGCTGACTAGAGTTTCACAAAATATCATTAAGTGAATTTTGGCTTGGGATTTGGACAGAATTCTCAACAATTTCTGAAATGACTCCAGACATACCTCTGCCATTTGTATTATATGTTTACACAAAACAGCAAGTACTTTTACACACTGAGACAACTCAGTGGCTCAATTATTATTTTTGAAACATAAATATCTAACTAACCCAGTCCTATTTAGTGATAGGCTGCTGATATGCTGATATTCTTTTTGTTGTTGTTGTTGTTTTTCGAGACAGGTTTTCTCTGTGTAGCTTTGAGCCTTTCCTGGAACTCACTTGGTAGCCCAGGCTGGCCTTGAACTCACAGAGATCTGCCTGGCTCTGCCTCCCAAGTGCTGGGATTAAAGGCATGCGCCACTACCGCCTGGCTGGCTGCTGACATTCTATTGAAAATTGGTATCAATCTTGCATAAACCATTTGGATATTTCTGGATTCTATTCATTTCCATTGGTTTGTTTATTTTAATATTATCTCCACACTATAATTTTACAGCAAGTATTTTAATTTAGTAATTTGTGTCTTCCAATACTGTTTGTTTTATTATATGACTGTCTTGAGTATTATTAGTACTTTTCATTTACACACACATTTTGTATTAGCTTATTGATTTTCAAAAGAATATTTCTGAGATTTTGGTCAAAAAGGCATTGAATATAAAGATCATGTCTGGAGGCACTGACATATAAATAATATAGAGTTTCATAATCTGTACAACTTTGTTTCCATTTTCTCTGATATCCTTTAATTTCATTACCATTGTGTTGTGTTTACTGTGGAGAGCTTATATAAGTTTTACTAGATTTATTCCTGGGTACATAATAACTTTGATTCTATGATAAATAGTATCATTTTAATTTCATCATTCTTATGTAGAAATCAAATTGATTTTTTTGTTTATTTGGCATCCTAAAAATCTTATCTATACAGATATCTTATCTACAGCTTATCAGAATTTTCTGGTTCTGTAATAAATCATCTACATATAATGAATCTCAGTTTGTGTTCTACTCTTGTGATTCCTAGTTCTTTTTCTTGAATTTGTGCTATGGGTAGAAGTTCATGAGAAATGTTGGTTAGAGTTTGCGCTAGGGAGCTATACTAATCTTGTTACCAATCTCAAGAGAGACATTTTCATTTTTTTAAGCATTGAATGCTTTTAATTAATTTTTTATTGTTTATATTCTCCTCTTGATCAAGTATTTTCTTGTACACTTAGTTTGCTATGTTAAAAAAACACAAATTGGTATATGTTTAATCAAAGTATTTTAAAATTTTCTGGAGTTATAACTAAAAATATGGAGCATTTTCCCAGGCCTCCCTCTTTGGCAATTTTTCAGAATCAATTGAGTCTGAGCATCTTTCTATTCAAATTTCAGACTCTTAATGCTGCTTTCCGCTGAACACAGGGCACTGTATATGAACTGGTGAGTATCCTAGGAAAAAAGTCACACAGAATACACAACTTTAATGTGACCCCTTCTGCTCCAGAGCATGGTTTTCATGCTCCTATTAATTTGGGCAATTCTCTCATAGCTTCAAATATATGTATGCTTATTTCTTTTAAACCTAGCCAGTCAGATTTTCAGAAAGATTAGCCTAATACAGGCTGCAGCCTCTTGTTCAGGATGTGTTTCGTTATTAACTATATTAATGTATTTTCATCGTTGCAACTTGTTATTGATAAGATACACGTGTTCAGATTATCAGCGTGTTTGAGAACACAATCTGGTAAATCCTTTGTCATGTCATACCTGGTAAATCCTTTGTCATGTCATACCTTTGTTATGTCTGATCTGGAAAACTCCTGATTATCTCTGGTCCTATGTTTGTCAAAGATTTTTTTTTTTTACTTGTCTGCGTCTCCACATTTCTTACACTGAATACCGCTGGCACAGTCAGTACTTCTGTTTCACAACTTGTATTGGCCTGCACAGTAGGCGGCGGGAGTATTCTTGGAAGTCATTCCTACATTGTGCCTGTTAGTAATAACTTGACTGATTATGGAAGTAACTTCAAACTACATAAACATATCACCTTAAGTCCAAACTAAATGTTTTTCTTCACTTAAGCCCATCTTTGTCCAATCCCTGAATACTTGTGTCCACTCCCAAACCATCCAATACAAGATGATAGAAGGAAATTAGAGCTGGAGACAGTGGTATTAACCTGTGCTTTGCCAGTGGTAATAGCACTTCAGGAGTGCAAATGGCGTTGGGGTTGAAAAAGGAACGCGTACCTTAATATTTATAAATATATCACATCCATCTATATCCATAGTATGTATGCATGTGTGCATGTTATGCTTGTTGGAGGGGCAATCATTTTAAAAATTTTAAAAATAGAATATCACTACTTCAGCTGACAGAGATGCAATGTCTTAATTTACAAATATTACCAAGACATATGGTCACGTAAACCATGCTAGGCTGCCTCTCAGGGTTTGGGGAAGGGCCTGTGAAAATGAAGAGTTCTGAAGCCAACACTTCTCAGCTTTTGATAAAACCACCTGACTCAGGCTGCAGCAGGCTGCCTGGACTGTGAAGACCTAGTGTGTAGCTTTCCCCATCTGTGAGGACTTCAACCAGTGGTGAATATACAAGAAAGATGCCCATCCATGTCTTCAAATGCAGCTGAAGGGAAACCCATAAGGAACAAATTGGAGAAGAACTGGGGGAGAGAAGACAAGAGGAAATACAGAGCCTCCAGGCGAGACTAAAGGCCACAGCTTCAGGTCAGAATCCACCCTGGCAACCTAACTCTAAGAATTCAGTACTGCTAGGAGCCCCCAAAACAGATCAAGCTACACAACTGTCACACAGGAGCTTGGTCCTGCCTCAATTTGATGTGCCATGCTTTGTTGACCCCCATGGGAAGCCTGCCCCTTTGTGAATGGAGACAGAGGAGGACTGGATGGGGGGTGGGTGTAGAAAGGAGAGGGGGCAGAACAGGAGGAGAGGAGGGAGGGCAACTGTGATCAGTATGTAAAATAAATTTAAAAAATTAATAAAAGAAAGAAACTTAAAAAAAAAAAGAATTCAGTGCTGAGCACCATGAGGCACTTGATCAATTATTCAAAGGCTCAAGTATTTATGAATTATGGAGAGTATATACAGGGTGAATAATCATAATATTCGTGGTACTGAGCTTCTTCTGATCTGAACCTTTATAGAACTATTTCTTCCATTTCCCCTCAAATGTCTTTATCTGGTGCATATAAACACGTTGTTATTCCTCAAGACCTGTTTCACTTTCTTCCCATATCAATCCTGTTTTTCTTTCCCATTTGGTGTGTCTACTACTCATATTGTTCAGGCTTATAACCCTTCTTGAGAAAATCTTATCTTTCTGAATGATCTCTGAGTTGTTGGCAACGCTTGCTGATTATCCTTCAGCTTTGTGTTTCCAAGTGGAGCAATGCCTGCATATGAATTACTGCATGTGAGAACAATTGGGACTTGTTACCACTGTGAGGCTTTATGAGAAGAGGGCAGGGAAGAGGAGATTAGGTAATAAGGAGCAACTATTTGTTTTCTAATATTGAGTTTGCACGTATAGCAGAATATATTGGAAATGGTGGCATTTTTGTATGTACTTCAGTTTCTTATCCTGCTAATAGATTATGGAGACAGTATTATTAATTCCTTTACTTTTTATACTTGTCTACATTGTGTTTTATGAGTAATCATGACAGTATTTGAATCATGGTGTCATTGGGTCTTAGCAAAGGTTAATAGTTAGCAATAGATCCAGGGACAGAGTTCAATATAGAGCCTTCCAGAACTTTATGCTTGACTCTGTTTTGAAATCTTGCTTAAATTTGCTCCATGTCTTTGTGGTTCTGAGCTATGAGATCTTACTTGTGTAAGACTCAAGTTAGGGAGACAGAGAAAACACCATTTAAAAGAAAGAAAAGCCATCATTTTCATGACATAATGTGTTCACCATGTGTTCCCTTGCTTTTACTTGAACTGGAAAATGACATGGCCAACTTACCCTTCTTGCCAATGGGGCCAGACTTGCCAATATTGCCCTGGGCTCCCATATCACCCAGCTCTCCTTTTACTCCTGAAAAACAAAGCAAGTCATTATTATAGCATGAGGCCTTTTCTTTCCTTTAAGGATGTGACTAACATGATCTTTAATTCAAAGAAATATATACGTACATATACATCTATCTATTTATCTATCTATCTATCTATCTATCTATCTATCTATCTATCTATCTATCATCTATCAAGACCTAATTGGATGGTTAGTTTTCTCAAAGTTAGGTTGACCTGCAGGTATATCTGTCTTGGTTATGTTCATTGAGGTGGGAAGACCCATTCATTGTAGGTAGAAGCATTCCCTGGGTTTGGGTCTTAGACTATAAACATACACATAAAAGAAAAGAAGGAAGTGGGTAGACACACTTGCATCCCTTGCTTTCTGTTCCATTGTGGTTGCAGCGTGTACAATCCCTCAAGCTTCTGCTGCTGTGGCTTCCTGCCTGTGATGGACTGTAACACAGAACCAGAAGCACTTTTCCCTTTAAGTTGCTTTTTCTTTTTTCCAGAGCATTTTATCACAGTACCAGGAAATGAAAGCAAGACCCTAACATGTATCTTATGCTATGTATACTATGTTTAAACAGAGTCAGACACTATCTATTCATTGAAATGTGAGTGATTCTGACAATTCTGAGTATGTTGATATTAGAATATTTACTTCAGCAATATTCTCAGGAGAGGATTTGTGAAAGAAAGGGTAGCTAAGCAGCAGAGTTTGTTTTTAGATATGTTCACCTTTAGATACATGTCTGGCTTTGCTTTAGGATTGATTTCTCTCTCTGCTTTCAAACAAGATTTGACAGTTATAGCTACTTCAAAACAAGGAAGGGAATGTGTAGCCATAAAATCTGGTGAGGAAAGAGACACCAGAAATTGTCTTGCTGAAGTTCTGTTGCTCATTTTTGTCTTTTGACACAGCATCTCGCACTGTAGCCCAGTTTGGCTGGGAGTTCACTGTGTGTGCCAGGTTGATCTCAAATACAGTGGTTCTGCCTCCAGCCTCCTGGATGACGGGATTGCATATGTGATCCATCACAGCTTGCTTTATTGGTAAGCTTGTAATCCTAAAGCTTATCCCTACAATATTCTAAAGTCATTGCTTGCTTTTAAAAGTAAAAATAATGTCAAAAATGATAAAAATGGGTATGGTGGCACACACCTTTAATCTTAGTACTCGGGAGGCAGAGGCAGACAGATCTTTATGAGTCAGAAGCCAGCCTGAGTCAACAGAGCAAGTTTCAAACCAGCCAAGCCTACATAGCAAGAACTCTCATTAAAAAAAAAATAAAAAAAAACAAGCAAAAAGCAAAACAAAAGAAAAAAACCCCACAGCCTAATAAATAAGTAATGGGAAGTGATAATATAAAAAACATTTACTAGTTACAAATTGGTTTTGTGAGAATAACTTAGCAACTGACATAAGAACTTTCAGAATGAGCTTAAGTCAGTCTTTCTCAGACTGAGGTTTGGAGGGTTTAAGGGTATTTTAAACTTTTTACATTATTCAAAAATTTAAAATGAGTGGTCCATGGGAACCATTTGGTGAGTGGAGGAAGAACTCAGGTGTTTGGAAGATACATGGTGGCAACCTAGAAGCGTTTTAGTCATTATTTAGCTTTAGTAAGGTTTAATCTTGGGTTGATTCATTAAAGCATCCAAATAGCTTTTGTGTCACCCTTGTCTGCTGTGCTTCCACCCCCTGCAGGACCCACCATTGCCCTCTTATGTCTTGTTCTATTATAAGGAAAGAGGAGTAAAGAAATACAGAGATGGGGAAAAGATGAATCCTTCAAAGGATCAGGCAGCTCTTTCTACAAACACAGCTATGTTTCCTATAACTCACCATCTTATATTTTCTCTGAGACAGCTACTCCCTGCATCACAGAGCGTGAACTGCTCTGGCCAGCCTTAATGATACAGCTTGAGAAATACGACAAAGTCTAGCCATCAGGCAAACTCATAGGAGCCTTGGTTGGTTCTGTAATTCACATCTGAAGCACATTACATGTACCTCTGGGCCAAAGAGCTTTGTGAAACTGCTGATTTCCAAGACAGGGGACAGGAGAGAATGGACATCTGCACATTACAGTGGCAGTTTCAGACAGGTTAGCATACCTTTTGGTCCCCTGCGTCCCACCTTGCCATCCTTGCCTCCTTCTCCTGTGTCTCCTTTTTCACCATCAGCTCCTTTTAAAACAAAGCAAGAGAGAGGCGATCATCTCAAATAAGGACTGAGGGGAAGGAGATCATGCTCGAAATGCCATTGCAACTTGGATATTGGAATATACCTAGGCCACAAGGATTGGACAGCTGAAAAGAAACAACTTCAGTTGCAATCATCACAGTAGCTGTAGTTACCATCACTGAGCCCTCTCAAGACTGTCAACAATTTGTGGTGGATGGGTTCCTGCCCCTTATTGCTGAACTCTTGGCTATTGGTAGATGCCGGGAGTGGGCAGTGGCTCATTTTCTTCCTTTGAACCCACTGTTGAGCCCACGAGACTTGAATAGATATCTCCAAATGCATGATCACATAGAAGAGAGCTCCAAACCATAGAAGGTGTTGGTTAGACTCAATGGGTCACAGAACACAAGAAATAGACAGGAATGTAAGAAATAGATTTTTGTGGAAGAAGAGGGGTAGATAGGAGCGGGAGGGAGTTAAAGAGACGGTAGGGCATTAGAGTACTCATCATGTAATCTACCTATGAAGTTCTCAAATAACAAATTAATTAATAAATTAATAAAAGGAGAAGAAACATGCAATATGTTTTATCCTTTCACTTTTCTCCTATCAGCATTAGAGGAGCCACACAATTCAAGGCATGGACTGGGAAGCTAAGAATAGGAGACTAGAAGTAGTGGACAGCTGACCAGCAGTTGTATGTGGCAGAGACTGTCTTAGCTACAGATGAGTGTAGCATCAGCACCTTGAACAATTCAAAGTGGCTGAATGAATGGCTTTAACGAAAGGTGTCTTGGACTATGAGTTAGAAGATTATAATATGCAAATTATAATATGGTGCTAGCGATTAATAGTTTGAGTGATTGCTTTTTTTGGTAAGTTGGTGATAGAGTTGATTGATTTTGGAGGATGACAGGTCCAGACTTGAGTCCCAGCTCCTCCACTACCTATCTGGAGGAATGTGAATTTTGCATGAATCCTAAATGGTCTTATAATAAAAACCTAGAGCCAGATATTGGGGAAAATGCTGAAAGATCAGAGGAAACAAGCCACAGCCACTTCTCACTTTGTCAACTCCTCAGCTGAAAAGAGAAGATCCTCAGACTGATTGCTTCTGAGTTCTCAGCTGAAAGGACCTAATTCCTGTTTCCTTCCACTTTATATTCCTTTCTCTGCCTTGCCATATCACTGTCTGTCTCAACCTTTGTGGTGCTGGGATTAAAGGTGTGTGACTCTTAAGTACTGGGATTAAATAAGTGTGATTCCAAGTGCTGGGATTAAAGGTGTATGTCACCACTGCCTGGCTGTTTCTCTTTTAAACTGGATTAATCTAGTATAATCCAGGGTGGCTTTGAACTCACAGAGATCCAGACAGATCTCTGCCTCCAGAGTGCTAGGATTAAAGGTGTGTGCCAACACTGCCTGACCTCTGGGGCTAACTCTGCAGCTGGCTCTGTCCTCTGATCTTCAGGTAAGCTTTATTAGAGTACAACAAAATATCACCACATTTCCTTTTTTTGTCTAAAATAATAAAGGAAGGTTATAACTAATATAAGAAAAACTATATGCAATAAGTACAATACCTATATATAATATATACAGTCAAGAATTACATTAATGATGTCCAGTCCATTAACGTACAGCAAATTCAGAGAAAAATCTCCCTTATTTATCCTATTTTGGTGAGTCCAAAATGTTGTACCGAATTCATATTCTATCCTAACTTGTATTGCCAACCTAAAACTATCTTTTGATGTTTTTCAAACTTAAACACTTAGCACATCTTTAGTGAGTTTCTTTTCTGAATTTGTTAACAAGGAAAACTATAACTTCTAGCTACATGTGAACATATGACCTTCTTTTTTGAGTCTCACTTTTCTTTTCTGAAAATTAAATAACAACACCTACTTGAATGGGCTCCTAAGTTTACACGAGCTAATATACACAGAACACTGGGGCACACCTAGTGTGTAATGATAGTGGCAAGTGTTATTCTCTCCTGTTTTCTGTGTTTCCTCATCCTTTTTGTGGGATATTACCTACCCTCCCTGACTTGCCCAATTGTTTTAGAATCAACAAGGTAAGAATGTGAATGTGCTTTGGAAATAAAGAGCATAACATATACCGTGTTGTGACTAGATACCCACATTATCACCACGGCAATCTCAGGGCAGTGAAAGCCTGAGGAATGATGGGAAAATTAGATTCCAGGCTGTGAGATTATTCAAGCGTTTGGCTGTTTTGCAAGAGTATCTACAGGATCCTTCTGGATTGGCTTTTATAAAGATGCTTAGACAATTTTTGTGGTCAGACTGGAGGAGTTGAGTTTGGACTGGATGATGTTTTCCAGTGCCAGGGGAAGTTTATTTAGCAAGGTTAGTATGTGCTGTGCACTCCAGCTAACGATTTTGACATGGCATTGTGGCAATTCCAGGAGGTAGAAACTATTCTTGCTCTATTTCATAAGTAAAAACAAAAACAAAAAACAAGACAAAAAACCCACCAGGATCCTGTGTGCTTAAAGCACTTGTGAATTATCATAGAATTTCTGAGTATTCCGAGGAGAATTCTCCCATGTCTGTTTCTGCCCTTCTAATGTAAACTTGGTACTTTCGTCATTGTCATCTGTGACTCCCAGCAGATGGTGGATTTTAGGAAACTTGGCACTTTGTCAAGGTTTTCAGAGAGAAAAGGGAAGTTACGAGGAAAATAATTTGACAGTTAGTATTATCCTCAAACAAGAAAGATAGGAGGAATCATATTAGTATTCCGATGACTTAATTCGCATAGAATGTGTCCTGGAGGTAGATTTGTTGAGAGCCGGGTTTGCCACTCACTAGCTGAGGGATTCTGCATTCTGGGAACCCCTTTATCTTTCTGAGTATTGTTTTACTCAGTGATAGAATGGACAAAATACTTTTTATTTGTGTGTGTGTGTGTGTGTGTGTGTGTGTGTGTGTGTTTTCCAGGAGTTTTTTTTCATCCCTCCATTTCTTCCTTCCTTTCTTCCCTCATTCCTGCCCCATAGTGACATTATGTAGAAAACAGTTTTCTTCTCTGCCGTTACCAGACTGAGCTAAATTCTTCTGATTACCTTTGTTGTTTAAAATATCTCTTTATATTCAATGTGTCAGCTCATTTCTGTTTAGAACTTACATCCAGTCCTCTGAGAGTTAAGGGATAGACTGCCATACTAAACATTTTTTTTTTCCTTACACACAGACAGTTTAGCACTGCCTGGTACTTGAAATGTAATGGAATTGGCTTAACTTTGTATGAACCATACGACACTTTGCAAATGTTATGATAGCATTATTGAACATTATGAGCCAAAGTGTCCATCCTACTTGACATGCACTCTATCATTTGATCCCCATGACAACCTTTCAGAAGGATGCTATTCTCAGCTCCATTTTACAGATGAGGGAATGAGGTCAAGCAGAGGTAATGGAACATCAATATGGCTGAAGCATGTGTCAAGGGTAAAACTAGGATTAAAATTTTGCGTGTCTTTCTTCAAATCCCGTGTCCGGCACACGTGGGATGCTTTTGGATGAATTCTTGTTCTCTCATTCTTGGGACCTGGAGTGCTGATCCACGCAAAGGGACTAAAGAGACGCATCCTGCTCAGTAAAGGGGAAGATCGTAAAGCCGCATGGATGTGAATATTGGTACTGTTATTGTTTCTCTTCTCTTCTACCCTCCCTGTGATCTTTTCTATTCATTTCCATGCAAGCGTCTCCCTGGAGGAGGGAAGGGGAGTGACTTAGTTATCTGCTGCTCCCTGGTGGCTTCTGATGGGAGATCCTGGAGGACAGAAACTGTTCTTGTGATCTGTCTGACTGTACTCAGCCTGCCTGCTAGAGCGGAAGTAACAACTTGTATCTTTTCCTTCCACTTGGGTCCTAGTTATTTAATCTTTGAGAGTTACTTTAATGAAAACAGAAGGGAGACATAAAAACAAGCCCTGGAAAGGACCCCCATGTCTCAATGGTATCTTTCAGTATCTTGGAAATATTTCACTGGATTACTGGGCATATTTAGACCACTTTTCCTTCATTAAAAAATAACCACTTACATTAAAAAAAAACAAGGAAAAACTAAGCTACAGTAAACTGATTTCGAATTTCTAAAGACCATTTGTTTGCCCCTCCAGGCCATCAGAACACTGTACTAATCTTTCCAGCAGAATTCCACTAGAGCATTCGGTTGACCACATTTTCTTAGGTAGGATTTATTTGAAATTAAATAGCTGAACTCAAGCCTGTACCATGAATTCAAATGGAGTAAGTATGTAAAAAATTCTCACATTCATTTTGGAAATGCTAAATAAAACCACTGGAAATTGTCATTTCTATTGTTAAAGTAATCTTAGAGGCAGGAAAGGTGTTGTCAGCAATCTGATTACCCTTAGAATTGAGTGGGTCATGTGGCATGAGACCCCCTATAAAGCTTCATTCAGTCCTAAAACAACCTCCTCACCCTTCCTTGCATTCTGTTTTCAAATTTGCCAATTTTGTCTCCAGTTTTGAAGCTTTCAGTAGATTATTGCTGAGATGCCTCTTGGGCCTCTGGGAATACAGTTGCTGGAATGGACCTGTGTACTGTTCCTTCTCCAGGTACTTTGCTGAAATTTGTGCGCCTCCTCGGGACCTGCATGCAGTTGTTTGCCTTACTCCCCTTCATCTGTTTATCATTCCCTCGGTGCCTTCATTTGCCTCCCTGTCTCTGTTGTTTCAATCCAGTCCCTTCTGCACAGCTCTCCCTAAGGCAGAGGGACTGCGTAGAATTGTTGAAAATTCTTGTTTCACCTCTCTGAGTCTTAGTTTTCTTATCTGTAAAAACAGGGAAAATCCTGCCTTCCTCATAGGGCGGTTTCAAATTAGAGGTATCTCATCCAATTGCTGAAGAGTATTGAGCTGTTCATTTGGTGTGCTCCTCTGTTGGTGTTTCAATAAGAAGTTAAAAAGTGGTCATCCTCATGTATTTAGTACCCCAGCCACTACCCTGTAACCATTATTACATTTCACTGGACTACATGGTCTTTTTCTTTTCGCCATGAAAATTTTTAAATGCTGAAAGATGAAAGACAGATACACCAGCACTAAGACATAACCACTAGCTTGATGCCACTGCTTCAACTATTTTTTTTTTTTTGGCTGATGAAAATATTCAATTATAGATATGTCTACATATTATCCTTAAATACATCACCAAATGTCTTTAAAGGGTAGGAATATCCTCTTCTATAAACACATTATTATTACAACAATATTGCTTTTTATTAAAGTACTTATTAAGATCAGCTTCATAGAATTCTGTGGTTTCACTTATTCTGAGCCTACTATATCGCAGTCAAATCGAATAAGGAGGAGAAAAGAACCGTTAGAAAGAGAAGCCGAAATTCAAAGGCGTGAACCTGAGTTCTTAGAAAGCAAATCATGAACAATAATAGCATTTTTTCTGCTGAAAAGAACTACTAATAGACCAAAGGAGGCTTGAGGGAAGGCAAATTCCTACTGATCATTTATAGGAAGCAATCATCCTTATAAGACTGGGTATAAACTGATGAAGTCCATAGGCTCTAACCATACACATCACAAGTTCAGGTTCTCATCATATCAATGATCAGCTGCTATAATTTGGATGGCGAGTGATCTCCTGCAGTCCATGTCTTAAGGACTTGGAAGGTGATGAAACCTTCAGCAGGGGGGGTTAGTATGAAGTTCTTTGGTCTTTGGGAATATTCCCTTACATGAGATTTAGGACTCTAGCCCCTCCCTCTTCTTCTTTTGCTTCTTGTCCATGAACTAAGCAGTTTTCTCCTCCATGCACTCTGCCTTTGTCATGCATGCCACTACTCATGGCCGAAAAGTAATGGATCTGCTCTAAAGCTAAGCATTAAAGCAAACCTCTTCTTTACATGTTAGTTATCTCGGGTACTCTGTTACAGTTACGGAAAGTTGACTCATACTCAGACTTTTTCAACTTATGTGTACTATTTAACTTTCCAAAGTCTTTGCTTTCTTTCTCATTGGTAATTTTAAATTACCCATCCATACTGAGGGCAATTTCATCCACCCACAACATGTAACTCTTTGAATAACTTAGAACAGCTGTGGAAGCACACTGTGCAGATTATGGGACCATGCTGATGTTTTATCACAGTTCTCTCTAGCCTAACGCATCGATGGGAAATTGTCCTCACGTTTGTCTTCAGAAAATCATAAAAGGAAAGCAGCAAGATCAGAAAATGAAGGGTGATTTACAGGGGTTATAGGTCTGCTCTCAGTATCTCTGCACGGCAGCTTATGTGTAGAAAAATGGAAGTCAAGTCTTGGCTACTTAAGAACAGCAAACAACAATGTGTTGCCCAGAAACAGAACCAGAGTTTACCTGGCAGTGGGGCAAGATCCCTCTGGGAATTTTCCCAAGATTCTTATCTAACTTTGAATTACATCATCATGCTGAGTGTACATGAATACATGGTTCTACTCATGTGGAACCATTCTTGAAGAGTTTTCCTAACATAGTTAAAATGTTCCAAAAATACTGACTCTTCTTGGTCTACAGTACTATTAATTCTTGAAAAGCAATGACCTCAGCATGGACAATTATAAATTCAAAATATTGATGAGCTCTGGCAAATGTCAATTTACTGACTTAGGTATCAGGCAAGGATGGAACCATGCTAGTTATACACGCTTGAGCAACTTGTTCTGGGATCAGTCTTCTTGACTTGGCTTTGTTCTTATCTATAATTTGATTGAAGATCCTTTGAAGATGTTTGGTGTTCTGTAGAACTGCATATTTAACCAATTTTAATTTTCTATGTAAAAAATAAATTAGCATATCTGTTTAAAAATGATATAATTTGCCAAGGGCTCCATCTTTGGGAAGCACATATTTATTAAGTGCTAGGATACTCATTCAAATATATACATATTAATGTACATTTATATGTACTTTGGATATGCATATGCTGTATGTTCATATACAGGCAGGCTCAAATCTTGAATTTCCCAAATAATGGCTACTTAATCATATGCTAAATAATGTATACTTCCACTTCATTAAATCATTGCATTTAATAAATAATTGAATTATAATAATGTTAATAAATAGCATGCCGAATTATTCAATCAATTATTTAAATTTAAATTAAATCTTATACTAAACACTTGACTTCCTTTCTTCATAGTTTTTCATTGAAAAAGATGATAAAACCTTTTTTATGGAACTACTTGAAGATTATATGAGATTGTGGATGATGAAACTCATAATGGAGTCCTTGAATCAAATGTGCTTCATTTATAAATATTGTGTATATAGTGAATGGGCATCCATTGATTTTTTTGTATGTTTTTCCTGGGATTCTGATAACAGCTTCTCTGTAGGAATCCACAGTCACTCATTCTGATATGGTTTGGGCAGTCAATTGGGATGTGACCCACTAAGAAACCATGAGTCTCAATTTAAGGATTTTTAATTAGAACTTACAAACACTAGAGGAGAATCAATCTGTCTTTAGAGTTTGTAGAGAAGATGCTGAATATAACCTCACAGCATGAGAAAGAACAGCCTTTACATTGAAGTAATTAAAGGGAAGAATAACACCAAGGAAAGAAGACTGCTCAAGTGTGTGGCTCTAGCCCAACTCCGTTCTTTCCTGATACTGAAGTCTGTAAATTGGCATTCTCCCCTCTGTTTGCTGTTTTGGCTGGTGTTAGATTCTTTCGCTTGCTAATACAAGTTCCCCAATAATATAATTACTAGACGATGATTAAGACAACAACGCCCTTCTCTATGGCAAGGGCACAGCCGCAGGAAGCCAATAATTACTGTAACAAATGCTAAAAGAGTCTGTTATAGAAGCAGAAAAGAGCCACCTGCCTCCATCTGCCCACATCCCAGCTCTTCCTTATCTTTGTTAGGAAAAAGGAGCATCAGCAGAATAGATTTACATCTAAGGCAAAAATGAGCTAACATACAAATTTGTCAGTATATTAATAAGGCAAACATGTGCTAAAATGTTCTCACCAATAAAAGCTCATGTGAATTTTTATCTTCTTCTGGGTGATATAATCCTGACAGGCCTAGGTCAAGAGGCATCTAAGTACAGGCATGCCTGGATCAGGTGTACTCCACTTTAGCAGAGAGAATTAATGATGCTCCCTGAAGGGTCTTCCTCTAGCATTTCAAAGCTTCCCACCTTAGGTGGGGAGGATTGGAGAGATCTGAAACGACATACTTACTGTTCCTTGTATTCCCAGCACTTGGCACCAAGTCTGAGCTGCAATAGGTGCCTGCTCAATAAATGATCTTGAAATAAAAGGAGCAACATCCCCAAAGACAAGATGGATAAATGTGAACTTAATGACAACACAGTCAAATGAATTTGTGATTGATTGAAATGTCATTCTCAATACTGGCTGATTAATGAATTGGCCTCAGTCTGTAGTAACAGCCTATAGAGCAATAAGGCAGCCCAGGAAAGCTACCGTTCTTGCTACTGCCCTGCAGTGTTTTTGTTTCTTCCTCTAATTTATTTTCTCTCCCAATATTTCCATCATGCTCAAATTTCCTAGGCTCAACAGTTAAGCCAGGTATATATAATCCTTTCTTAGGCCTATCTGGATTCTTACTTTTTCTTGTTTTCTAACCATTCTTTTTTCTCTGGTTCTGTCTTACCTAGTCTTTCTTCATGCCCCAATTCTTGACCTTAATAGATGATTCCTAAATGGTCTTCACGGTACTTAATTAATTGATGCATCAAACATAATTGGAATAGTGTTTTGTTCAACAAACGATTTAAATACTGGTTTCCATGGATCTAAATTTTGCTTTTCGAACCACCTTGTAAGCGAATCTAAAAAAATCACATGTTTTCACTGTTACTGCCTCATCTAAAATGTTTTAGCAGTTATCTGTTTGTAAGCTAAGGCCACACTTATTATTCTAGTACATGGCCTTTCATACTGACATCAAGGGAAGTTATTTTCTGATCTTGACTTGTATAATCTCTTCTTTTTCCAAGTTGTTTGTTCCCTGGTCATCAAATGCCCTTCAGCTCTTGCCTTGCTGAACAGCACATGGGCTTTCATTCTATATGAAATTTGTCCACACTAAGAAGAAACCAAAAGTCATAAAAGATAGGCCAGACATAATGACCATGTGAGAGTTTAAGTAAATATACATAAATCTACAAGGTTTATAAACAAAGACATGGCAAAAGGAAAAGTGAATACTAGACATAAGAAACAAATAATTGTCATAATATACAAAGAACTTAGAAAAATTCCTTTGTAGAAAGTCAATGAATGATTTTCAAAGATCACTCAGGGATTTAAATAACAAATACTTGATGAGAAATGCACAGAATGTCTACACCATAAATACATACATATCCACATTATACTTAACATATAAATAAATATCTACACTGTATTTCACATCAGATCCAAATCTGATATAGAGAAAGAGAATTGAAATTTCTCATTCATGGTTCTTGACAATGGGAATGCATGTGGACAATAATCTGGCAGTAAGGTTACAGTGCAGTAAGTCTATAAACCTGTAATCCTGGCTGCTCTGGAGGCTAATAGAGAAAGATTACAAGTTTAAAGCCTGCCTAGGCCACACAGTGAGTTACAGATCAGCCTGAGCAACTCAATGAGACCCCGTAAAAACGATAGGCCAGTAAGATGGTTCACCGAATAAAGGCTCCTGCTGACAAGATTGAGGACCCAAGTTCCGGCCCCAGAACCCACAATGTGAAGGGAGAGAGCCAACTGACTTCTGAAAGCTGTATTTTGATCTCCACACATGGCATGGATGCATACATAAATAAGTAAATAAATGTAAAATAATGATAATGATAATAATAATAATCCTCTAAATAAAACAGACAGTTGGGGATATAGTTAAAGAGTAGAATATTTGCCTAGCATGAATGATATACTAGGTTCAGTCCCTACTATTGAAAGGAAAAAAACACTAAAACAGAAAAATGTAATACCCTAGTTTACCTCAAGGATCTTTTTTTTATAGACATAATTGAGTACACATACAAGAATGTTTAGAGCAAAAAACCCCAGAAACTGTAAATACCTGAAAATGTGTCATTATGAGATTAGTTGAGACAAACGTTGATTAACATTATATTCCAATGATTACAGTTGTATTAAAATACAACACAGTTTTATGCTGGTAGTAATAACGATGGATTACAGAGAGTGATCTGTATTTTAGTATGTACATCATGTCTCTTAGGGAGTATAGTATGACCCTATTTAGAATAAGGAAAATAAATAGAATGAATATATAGATAAGCCTCAGTGAGAGAAATGAATCCAGAAACAGAAGATATCTTTAAAATCAAAACCCATTAGCTTTTCTTTATACATCATCACTCTGAAATGCTCTCACAATTTGAAAAATATGCCAAAAATAGTGTAAAAAAGTTCTACCCCCTTTCTCTTGCTTTTTAAATCCTACCCATAAATTCTGTCTCAAGTTAGTTCCTACATTATCTGAGTTTCTTGATAGCATTGCTTCCTTGGTAATTCACCATCTGGTTCCTTTTTACTACTTTCTAACTGCTGTCTTGACATATTATTTAAGTAATACATTGGTATTTAACTTCATATTAATGTCAACTACTTAATTTGACTAGACTTTTTTTGCGGGGGGGAAACACTTGGATATCAAGTGCCATTCACAGCCTCAATTTACTGACTTATTTATTGAACAAATATCTGTTGAATTTCTGCTTAGTTGGCTCCAAAGCTCTGTGTTAGGCCCTAAGAAATTGAATATCATCTTAAACAAAGTCTGATCTGTGCCTAAGACTTTGGTGAAGGACCTGTGAACAGTGCCTTGCAATGCTGTTCTAACAAGTGAACTTTTGTAAAGATCATTGACCCTTGGAGGTAGGATACTGCTTTTTCTCATCATAGATGAGTTCAGTGTAATTGATCTCCTTCCCATAGATCACCCCTCACCCTACACTCGTATTTCTTGCTATATTCCTGGAATGAAAACAAGAGGACATTGGGGAATATGCAATGATAGGATGAATTTGGAGCGACTCAGTCCTAGTTAATAAAGACATGTAGACCGATGCAGAGACTCTGTGGATGCTGGACATTAGTTGTGCATATACACATGTGCTCAGAATGAAAATATTAGATAATCAGAAGAAAGCACAACAGGAAATTACATGCCAGTGCAGCAGGGAAAATAATATCAGAATGGTATTTCCTCACCTGATAGTGACAAGGTAAGAAAAATGCCATAAAAAATCAAACACTGAGTTCATCTTTTTTTTTCCATTTTACTTTTATTGAAAAAATATTTTTCATACAATAGATTCTGATTATAATTTCTTCTTCTCTACCTCTTCCTAGACCCTTTCCACCTTCCCAGCCATCTAAATCCACTGCCTTCTATCTTTCCTTAGCACACAAACTGATCGCTATAACCAGGGAAGCAGGTAGGCTAACAACAGATCTTCACCTATCCCTCCTCTCCTTCAAATCTAGTTCCCAGTCTCATCCTTAGCTCTGCAACAGACAACCTGATGATATCTACCCTTCCTTTCTGCACACTTCTCCAGTGAATCACACAGATCTTCCCCTCCAAATTTTCTTCACCCCACTCATTGCTTTATCCCAGTCCCTAACTTCAACAGGCATTCTCTGGGAACTCACAGGCCACTGGGGTCTGAGAAGCAAGTAGACTAACTGCATATCTTCACCTCTCTCACCATTCCTTCAAGTCCAAACCCACAGTCTCACCCCTAGCTCTGTAGCAAAACACCAGTTGTAGAGTCTCCTTTCTGCCCCCATTTCCAGGGGACTAAGCAGATCCCGGCAGAACACCCTACCTTCCTCTCTCTGTGGGTCCCCTTAGTCCCCTGAAGTCCATTCCCATTTCTAAGTGTCATCTACCAATACCTAGAAGCACATTTTACCTGAAAACTCCAGTGCCACACCTATCAGGATCCCAGGACAGTTTCCTGTCAGGCAACACACAGCCACTACTCTCTCCTAAGAACCAGAGAGGGCAACAGAAACCAAGGAACAAACAGCAACCAAACAAAGACAAGACTAGATATCAGCTCCTGGAATTACAATCTTCCCAAACCCAGATGCCTAGATGTCAACATTAAAATGCAATCAATAACAGCAAGGATAATATGTCTCCACTTGAGTTCAGCAACCCTGCCATTAATAGGCTCTGAGCATTGCAACATAGCTGAACTGCAAGAAAAAGACCTTAAAACAGCCTTTGTGAATATGACAGAGGTCCTTAAGGAAGAAATGAATAAACCCCTTAAAGAAATCTGTGAAAACACAAACAAAATATGATAGAGATCCTTAAAGAAGAAATGAGTGAAGTAGTTCAAGACTTGAAAGAGAAAATCAAATCAATAAAGAAAACCCCAAACGCAGGAAATTTGGGAATGAAAACTTTTGGACCTTGAACAAGAGCCTCAGAGGCAAGCCTCCCCAACAGAATACAAGAGATGGAAGAGAAAAATCACAGGCATTGAGGACACAATAGAAGAAATGGATACCTCGGTCAAAGAAAATGTTAAATTAAAATATAAATCCTGGCACAAAACTTGTAGGAAATCCGAGACACTGTGAAAAGACAAAATCTAAGAACAATAGGTATAGAGGAAGGAGAAGAAACCCAGGTTAAAGGCACAGAAAATATTTTCAACAAAACCATAGAAGAAAATTTCCCTAACCCAAAGAAGTTGGTGCCTATCAAAGTACCAGAAGCTTACAAAACATCAAACAGACTGGGACAGAAAAGAAATCCATTTGCCACATAAGAATAAAAACACCAAATGTATAGAACAAAGAAAGAATATTAAAAGCTTCAAAGGAAAAAGACCAAGTAACATAAAAAGGCAGACTTAGAATAACACCAGATTTCTCAATATAGACTCCAAAAGCCAGAAGGGCCTAGATAGAGACCACAGATGCCAGCCCAGACTATTATACACAGAAAACCTTTCAATCACAATAGACAGAGAAAATAAGATATTCCACAGTAAAACCAGATTTGAATAATATCTCTCTATATATCCTGCCTTCAGAAGGCATGAGAAGAAAACACCAACCTAAAGAGGTTAACCACACCCAAGAAACACAGGTAATAAATAATCCATGGCCAGCAAATGAAAAGAGGGGACACACACACACACACACACACCACCACCACCACCATTGCCACCACCACCACCACCACCACCACCACCACCACCACCACCACCACCACACCAACAAAATAACAAGTATAAAAAAAAAAACACTGATCATTGATATCTCTCAGTATCAGTGGACTCAATTCCCCAATAAAAAGACACAGACTAACATAATTGATGCAAAATCAAAATTTATTATCCTGCTTCATCCAAGGAACAAACTTTAAAATCAAGGATAGATACCACCTCAGAGTAAAATTTGGAAGAAGTTACCCCAAACAAATGAACCTAAGAAGCAAGCTGGTGTAATAATTGTAATATATAACAAAATAGACTTCAAACCAAAACTAATCAGAAGAGATAGGGTAGGATACTACCTACTCATCAGAGGAAAAATCCACCAAGAGGACATTTAAATTCTTAGTATCTATGTATAAAAGACAAGGGCACCCAAGTTTATAAAAGAAACACTCCTGTAGTTTAAATCACATATTGACCCACACACTGATAGTGGAAGACTTCAATACCCCCTCCAACCAATAGACAGGCCAGTCAGACAAAAACTAAACTGAGAACTTCTGGAGCTAACTGACATTATGAACCAAATGGAACTAACAAATATTTACAGAACATTTCACACAAATGTAAAACAATTTACCTTCTTCTCAGTATCTCATGGAGCTTTCTGCAAAATTGACCACATACACAAAGCAAGTCTTAATAGATATACGAAAATTAAAATAACTTCCTGCATCCTATCTGACCACCATAGAATAAAACTGGATATCAACAACAACAGAAAGCTTACAAACTCATGGAAGCTGAACAACTCTCTATTCAAAGAAAAAAATGGGTCAAGACAGAAATTAAGAAAAAAGTTAAAAATTTCCTAGAACTGAATGAAAACGAATACATATACAACATACTCAAATTTATGGGAAACAACAAAAGAAGTTTTAAGAGGCTCTAAGAGTTCATAGCACTAAGTGCCTAGATAAAATACTAGAGAGATCTCATACTGGGACTTCACAGCACACCTGAAAGCTATAGAACAAAAAGAAGAAAGTATGCCCAAAAGGAGTAGATGGCAAGAAAAAAAAATAAGATCAAACTGAACAATAAAAGAACTGCTGAAGGTCTTACCACTCCTGAATTTAAGTCATACTACAGAATTACACTATAGTAATAAAAACTTCATGGTAATGACACAAAAACATGCACATTGATAAAGGGAATAGAATTGAAGATCCAGATATAAATCCACACACCTATGGACACCTGGTTTTTGACAAAGAAGCCAGAAAAATACACTGGAAAAAAGACAGCATCTTCAACAAATGATGCTGGTCAAACTAGATGGCTGTATGAAGGAGAATCCAAATAGATTCATATTCATCATCCTACACAAAACTCAAGTCCAAATGAATCAAAGACCTTAATATAAAACCAGATACCTTGAACTTGATAGAAGAGAAAGTGGGAAATAGCCTTGAACTTATTGGCACAGGGAAAGACTTTCTGAACAGAACACCTTTAGCACAGGTACTAATTTTAGCAATTAATAAATGTGACCTCATGAAACAGAAAAGCATTTATAAGGCAAAGGACACCATCATTCAGAAAAAGCAGCAGCCTACAGAATGGTAGTTTACCAACTCCACATCTGATAGAAGTCTAATATCCAAAATATATAAAGAACCCCCAACTGGACACAAAAAAAAATAATCCAACTAAAAATGGGGTACAGATCTAAACAGAGAATTCTCAAAAGAGGAAACTCAAATGGCTAAGAAACACATAAAGAAATGTTCAGCAGCCTTAGCCATCAGAGAAATGCAAATCAAAACTACTATGAGAATTTACCTTATACCAGCCAGAATGGCCAAAATAAATGCAATAAATGACAAATCATACTGATGAAGAATAGTGGGAACACTCATCCATTGCTGGTGGGAGTACAAACTTGTACTGCCACTATGAAAATCAGTATGACAGTTCCTCAGAAAGATGGAAATCGATCTACCTCAAGACCCAGTCATACCACTTTGGGGCATAAACCCAAAGTGTGCTTCATTCTACTACAGAGACACTTGCCCAGCGATGTTGATTGCTGCTCTATTCATAATGACCAGAAATTGGAAACAACCTAGATGTTCTTTAACAGAAGAATGGATAAGAAAATCTGTGGTACATTTACACAATGAAATATTACTCAGATGATAAAAAAATGAAATAATGAAATTTGTAGGTAAATGGACGAAACTAGAAAAAAATCATCCTGAATGAGGTAATCCAGACTCAGAAAGACAAATGCAGTATATGTTTGCATATATATATATAAATATATATATATATGTGAGTGTGTGTGTGTGTGTGTGTGTGTGTGTGTGTGTGTGTGCTAAGTCTTCCATAAGCAAACTACAATGCAAGCTCATCTTAATTTGGGAAAGAAAATGTCACCTTAGCTATGCTGCAATATAGGAAAATAGATCATGTTCCCTGCATTGTGACTTTGCTAGCTCCCTGCCAGTAATTTGGTCTGTGCTTCTGTGCTGGCTTTGCCACACAATCCCTGCAAGACTGTTTGTTGTGCTTCTTGAAAAACGAACTTAGTAAAAAGCTGACATTGATGAATTAATAGTTCCAGAAGTCTCCTCTGAGCAAACTTTCGGTTTGGCTTCCTTCATGCTACTATTCCCACTTCATTCCATCTCTTAACTTTGCATAGATTAATGAGTCTCCTATCTTTCATTGCCTTGTCATTTGGTGACCCAGCACGTGGACCAGGGACTTAGAGATGACTTTGTTTCAGTTTTTGTCTCCGCATGGCTGTGTTTTCCCTGGTTCATTTTAGGACAGTCAGAACACCACTATTGAAAACATTGTTTTACCTCATCAAATACTATTTCTTACTATATTAGCACTATGGCTTGAAACGAATGAATGAATCTGAATCTTGAGTGCAAAGCCTAGTAGGTGGCTTCTACCATTCTGTAGGCTGATGCTTTGTCTGAACGATGGTGTCCTTTGCCTTATAGATGCTTTTCTGTTTCATGAGGTCACATTTATTAATTGCTAAAATTAGTACCTGTGCTAAAGGTGTTCAGAAAGTCTTTTCAAAGAAGTTGGAATCAGTGAGTGGTCCATCTACTTTTCCTTCCAATGTGACATGATTCAGTTAATAGATCATGTTCTAAGCTATCAGTGATGGTTACATGAGCAAAATGGGTCACTGTGTTAAGGAGTGAGAATAAGCTGGACTTTATTTCTCTTCAAAATACTTGCCCATAGTAGTTCAGTGGAACCAAAAGTAAAAGCACTGTGCCTGAGTTTTCTTCTCTTTAAACACGGGAAGTGATCCCTATACATGTCAGCAGATCTAAAAATGAAACAATGGATGAGCCTTTTTGTAAACTCTAAGGTGATGTGCAAATAATTTGCTAAAAAGATACAAATATTGTCAAGTGGCCACAAGAGACGTAAAATGATGCTTACAGAATTCTCACATCAAGCACAATCACAGTAAATAACACAAAAATATTAAATTATTTAGATGCCATTTGACTTGAATATCGGCAGTCTAGAATTTTACTGCATGTATTTACAATCCATCCTTAAAAGAGCAAAGATAACTATAAACTATAATTTAAAAGACTTTTATGCATCGGTAGGAGATTGTAGCTCAAATAATTGATGCATAAAAGCAGGCAGCCTCATTAGGGATGAAATGGCATGAGCTGTGAGGATTGATGAGAACATTTTAGCAGAGTTACCAGGTAATACAAGTGAGGTTTCATGGGCTAAATTGAGAAGAGTAAGAGAGAAGTTGTTGTTTGGCCTACACCTCTCAACAATGACTGGAGACCAACAGGATGTGTTGCCTAAGATGGATAAGAACTGATAGTGTGTTTCTTAAAGAAGAAAAAAAGGAATAAAACTGCAAGAACCAGGCTCATTCTCTTCTTGCTTTTGCTAAACCTTTTATTTGGTCTCATTTACAGAGTCCCTAGGGTCAAATATTATAATATCTTCCATGTAGCTCAACTCATTCTTCCTCACCATGACACCATAAAGTAGTTAGAAAATTCTCTTCCCTGTGTTACAGGTGAGGAAACCCAGGCTTTGATTAGATGTGTCCTGAAGTTCATTTGGTTCTCATAACAAAGGCCAGCTATGTTTATACTGTTATCATTCCCACTTTAGTAATAAAGTATGGCAAGTTCAGGTGGAAAACTACAGGAAAAGGAGAATACAAACGGTTGGAATGTGGGGTCTTGGGTTTGTATGCTGTGGAAGACTGAAAGTGACTTTGAGGTGGAACCAGATGCTAACGTGAAGTCTCAAAAAGGGCAGAAAGTAGTGGTACTTTCCAAGTGGAGTTGCATTTGGAAAGCCAATTTGATAAGCCTATGAATGATGGGTTTTTTTTTTTGTTTTTTTAATGGAAGTGAGGGGAAAGCAAACTTTGATGACCAGTAAAAGCAACAGGAGACAGAAGAAATAGTGATAGCTAGGCTACATGCTACTCTTGCCTTAGTTTTAAAATAAGCATTTAAGGTGTGTGATAATTCTTTTCTCCCTTTTAAGTTGAAGACACCAAAAGTTTAAGGTACCTTAGCTAAATAAGTTGAAGAACTCAAATTTAAAATCAAATATATATACATAAACATGTATATATATATATATTTCTCCAAAGCCCACAAGTTTTTTGAAATCTTTTTATTAATTAATTTATTTTACATCCTGATCACAGCCTTGCCTCCCTCCTCTCCCCTCACTCTCCCCCCACCTCCCTTCCATCCCTCCATCAATCTACCCCTCCTCTGTATTCCCTCTGAAAGAGGCAGGCCTCCCATGGGCATCAGCAAAGCATAGAAAATCAAGCTGCCATAAGATCAACCAGCTCCCCCTGTATTTAGGCCTGGCAAGGCAATCCAGCATGAGGAATAGGTTCCCAAGAGCCAGCCAAAGCACCATGTACAGCCCTGCTCCCACTGCCAGGAGTCCCACAAATAGACCAAGCTACACAACTGTCACATATATTCAGAGGGCCTAGATTGGTC
The DNA here is from genome assembly GCA_902168405.1 of Peromyscus aztecus. Taxonomy (NCBI): domain Eukaryota; kingdom Metazoa; phylum Chordata; class Mammalia; order Rodentia; family Cricetidae; genus Peromyscus; species Peromyscus aztecus. Next base: position 33,123 of record CABHPQ010176053.1, read on the forward strand.
CCATGCAGGCTCCCTAGCTGTTGGTTCAGACTCTGTGAGTTCCTATGAGCCAGGGTAGCTGATTCTGTGGTTTTTCCTCTGAAGTCCCTAACCCCCTTGACTCCTACAATCCTTCCTCCCTCTCCTCAGCAGGACTCCCCCAGCTAGGCCCAATGTCTGCCTGTGGGTCTTTGAACTTGCCTCCATCCATCACTGGATGAAGGCGCTCTGATGACAAGTAGAGTAGTCACTAATCCAATCACAGGGGATGGCCCGTTCAGGTGATGCATCCACTGCTGCCAGGAGTCCTGGCTGGGACCATCCTTGGACTAGTGGAAGTTTCTCTTCTATCAGGCTTCTACTTGACTCCACAAAAGCCTCCCTTTTCAGTCATCTCTCTCAATACCTTCCCCTCCAGCCACCTCCCAATCTGATCCCTCAAGTTCCCATGCCCAACCACCCTCAGCCCAACCAAGAGATCTCTTCTATTCCCCTTTCTCTGAAGATCCATGTATCCCTCCTTGGGCCCTCCTTATTACCTAGCCATTCTGGGTCTGTATGGTTATCTTTTACTTTACAGTTACTATCCAGTTGTGAGTGAGTACATACCATGTTTGTCTTTCTAGATCTGGGTTACCTCACTCAGAATGATTTTTTTTTTAAGTTCCATCCATTTGCCTTTAAATTTCCTGATGTCATTGTTTTTAACAGTTGAGTAATATTCCATTGTGTAAATGTACCACATTTTCTTTATCCATTCTTCAGTTGAAGGGCATCTAGGTTGTTTCCAGGTTCTGGCTATTACAAATTAAGCTGCCATGGATATAGTCGAGCAAGTGTCCTTGTGTTATGATTGAACATTGTTTGCAAAGCCCACAAGTTTTATCAATATGCAAGTACCTGCTGCTATGGTCCCAAGCAGTGATTTGCACATAGCCAAATAGTTACATAAAGGAATTGGGGAGAGGAACAGAATAAGGGTTATGCTTTTATTAAAACAAGACAAATAATTTTTAAAATCACTACCATTTACTACCTCTTGATTCATCTTTACACTTTGATGGATTAGGGTTTTATACTTCCCCTCCTAAACTAGCTTTGAAATGTTTTCTTGGCATCTACTCAAAGGAACTGAGGAAAAAATGGTTCCAAACACCAACAATGTGGAATATAAAACTTAAAGAAGTCAAGCTACTTGCTTAAATTCTCTGTGAAAGTTACTTGCAAAGAACTGGCTGCTTAATATATAGAGGTGACCTAATTAATGTGATCCTATGCCATGCCACACACTGATCTCATAGATCTGTTTTTCTAACGCTAACTTGTCAAACCAAACAATCAATTCACAGACAGTAAGGACAAGGATAATGAAACAGGATGGGATGAAGAGAGTCTAGGATCTCAGTTTCACTTGTAACTTGACCACCAATGCCCATGAGATTGGCATGACATTGTGCCTCACTAGACCTCAAATTCACAAACCAAACATCGTTGAAAGTTACCTGGCAAGTGATAAGCCTTTAAATTTGAATGCGAGGAATTCAAACACCCCCAGGCATACCTAGCCTTATATCTGAGGAAGTCACAAGAAACCTTCTTACTGGACATTGAGAATTATTTGGAGAAATAACCAAAATTGCATCAGTTCTGCAATATAGAGTCATGCAAAATAATAATAAAGAAGTTGACCAAATATATGTCCCTATTCTTATGGTTAGTGGATTTTTCTCCCAGTAGGGGTGATCTCCACCAGTCTTCCCTCACTGCACGATCCCTCTTACTGAAAAAGAGCAGAGAAACACACACCCTTGTTGCTTTGTGCTCAGATGTGTGCCCTCATCACTCCGTGAATGAATTCCATGGGGACCAAGGGAGGTTTTAAGTGAAACCCAAAGCAGCTAATTTCTTGGCCCATACAATACTATGTCTGTCCCACTCACCATGGCTTTGAGGGCCCTTCTGGCTAGCCAGAGCATGCAGCAGGCTGACTGGAACAGACGATACAAATGGAACTGTGTTGAACCCAAGCCTAATCTGCCCTTTCCAGCTCAGTGGCACGGTTCTAGTGACACTGTAGCCATGAACCTCAGTTTCTTTATATGGCCACTGGGAATTGTATATCCTTTACGAAGTTTATTGAGATAATTAAAGTGCACTGGGGTGACAAAGTACTTACATAGCTGCAAATGACAATTTTTTTAAATGACAATATTTTACTTAACATGTGTTAGACTAGAGTACAATAATGCTTACTTCCAAATAAATGAAATATCAGTGTTAGTTATTGTTGAGGACATACGTATCATCTGAGCATACTTTAGTGTCCAGTACAACCCATGAGCTGAGATGACATGAGCTCGATGTCCTGAGATAATGAAGAACCAGTTATCACCAGAAGGTAGCTAGTGGCTGCCCTTTTAAACATAATATGTAACTAATGCAAACTAATATACGGCATGGAATGACTGGGCCTGGATAAGAGGGTAAGAGGCCACTTTCAAGACTAACTGGAGCCCTGGCTGAGCTTGGGAAATCCACTTGGCCTTTCTAAGATTATTTCCTCGTGTGAATGTTTAGGATATAGATAATGGATGCTATGGAAATCCAAATATATGGATGCTGTGAAATTAAACAAGACGATCTATTCAAAACTTTCTTGCAGTTTGCCAAGCATCCGCCAAATACCCCTTACAGATGTTAAGTCTTTAATTTTTTTCTCATCCATTGTTGTTCTCCACTTAAACCACCAGAGGTCAGAATTTCACATAAGTTGCTTAAAGAAGCCTCCATGGTAGGGATGAAAATCAAAAAAGAACATTTCCTGCTAGGTAGTCTAAGACAAACATTTCAAGGACAGAAGGAAATATAATGGGGACTTTTGGCAAAAATGTCTAGAGTAACTAGAATGCTTAACTCCAAAACTGTTACTGGGTGCACTTGATACGCAGGCAAAAGAAAGAGAAATAAAATTTGTTAAATATTCATTAATGATATCTGTACAAGATTAATTTATGGTGATTATTTCATCTTAAAAATAATAAGAAATACGTATGAGGAATGCCCGCTTTTCAAATAAAGAAGTGGAAGCATAAGTAGCTCAAAGAGAATCTAGTGTTTTTCCTCCATTAGGATGTGCTTTGGAAAAGACCCTGAAAGCGTGTCTGTCTATTGAACAGCATATTCGATAACTGGATAGTATTATTGGCATTTCATCTGCAAGTCTGAATAATTCATTTAGTTTCCACTCTCCCAAACGAAGTTAGAGTTAAGTTCCTTTAATTGTCTGTTTCTCAGAGTATCTGGAAATTTCTGAGCAGAGTATTGCTCTGTTGATAAACACAGAAATGAGATGAATTAGCCATGGAGAAAAGCATGCGCTGGTTTGATTGTCGGAGAAAAGATACTGGAGAAAAAAAACCCTATAATTTGGCTCTTTAAAATGTCTACTTGGCCATCAAAAAATTTGTTTTCCTTCTGAGGAGCCCAGTATCCAGGTCTGCCTTCCTTGGAGTTGGGGAGGAGCTGTTGTAATTTTTACAAGGAATGAATGAGATGTAGTTCACATTCAAAAGAAGGTCCCATGTATTTCTTGTGCATCCAGCTCTAATACTCTGCCCAGAACAGAGAAAAGCTAGCAGTAAACATGCCCAGGTTGCTGTACTGTGAAGGCAGTTCGCAAAGATTCAGGTCAACTAGGAGCTCAGCCCCAAAGCTTGAATCCCAAACTTGCTACTTAGGAGACAAGTCCTAAAATGGGTTCCTTATCTTAGCATCAAACTCAAGTCATTTGACATGGTGCCTGGACTTGGCAAGTATTCGGTACCTTACAGAGTCATAGAATCTCTTTACTGAGATGGGAACTTAGAATGCTGTTGTTGCAAAGACCACATGCTGCAGAAGAGGAAATCATATCCATATCTTTAAGCTGAGAAGTTCTGAAACACAGTGTTCCAAAGCACCTCTCTCAGTTTCTCCTTCAAGATACACTCACATCTCCATCCTTCCATACTAGCTTATGATCTGCTCACAGTTCTCCCTGGGCTCAGGAAGAGAGTTAAGCTGTAGCAGATTGAAACAATACCTGAGTTTCTAGTGAGAAGACTCAAGCTTTGCACTAAAAGTGAAGAAATGACTGAAGAAGACTCATTGACACTACTGGTTTTCAATAAACACTATATATAGATTGAAGTGATAAAATGAAATAATATGGTTTATTTTTTTTAAAAAGGTAGATGTCTTGTTTTTCCTTATAAAGACTTACATTTAAAAAAAATGAATTCAGAGGTCTACAGGTAGACAAGGGTGGCCCTGAACCTGCAATGCATTTTGCATGCAGCCTTTGAAAATGAAGAGTTGATGAGTGACTTTCTCAAGCTTCTCCTGCAGTCTTGCTCTTGCCTATACAAATGCTGTCCCCATCTGTTCTAAAGAATCATGCCTGAGCCTCCAGTCAAAACCTTCGCAGGAAACCTATTCAAAACAATGTATCTCTTTACTGTTCTTGACATTAATATGTTATCTGGTGTTCTGCTGTGCCTAAAACAGGGCCCAACAGTGAACAGTCAATACCCATTAGTTGAATTGCCAGAGACATGTTTAGTGCTATGTTTAGGGTATTTAATTAAGAGTTTCTTGTGCATTCTTATTCCATTGTGAAAACTGTAGCTTTTTCTTCATGGGAAGAAATAACGGTGTTATTCTCCACTAGATTCCCTCTGTTGCACAATTGAGGAAGGCTTCAATATTCAGTCTTCATGACACCACAGGGAAAACACAGTTTTCTTGCATTCTGTGAAAAATCTAGTAATGAATTTAAGTAAATACTTTATTTCTAACCCAAACTTTCTTTTCTGAACATTTGCCCTGACATTATTCATTTATTCACCCAAGAAATTATTTGGAAGCCCCAAGGTCTCACTGTTACTCCCTGCATTTATTTTATGGTATCAAAGGTTAGAAGTTGGATTGCAATCTTAGGAGAAATTAATTCACTGATTAAGAAAAATGCACTTTAAGCAATACATATTTAAATAACTGACAAGAATTGAGCTATGTTTCTTTTCTTTCTTTTTTTTTAAATCCCCCTCCCTTTTTTTTTCATAGCTCAGGTTTTTAGCAGCTACCATTCTTCCACCAATAGCCCGGGGAAGCATCACATGAATTACTAATAAGAGAGAAGCAAGCTGCAGTGAGTTCTGTGGCCACTTTCAGAACAAAAGGGTAAGAGCTGAAACCAGGAAAACAGATTTATTAAAAACAAAACAACAACAAAACCCGACTAGTGCTAGAAGCATATTTGGACCTTGGACCTCGACCTTACTTGGGGGAAAAAATATTCTACCATTCTCCAGCTGAAGGCAGTTGACCTCGGAGATTCCACTTTCAAATAAAGAAATGCTCATTTATATATGACTTTTGGTCCTTCATTAAAACATTATCTTCCTCACTGGAACTCAGGAGCCCATTAATTACCAAAGATATACTTCAGAATAAATTTTTATTTTTGACCTCCTTGTTGTTTCTTTTTAGAATCAGTGTGAGTGAGGAAATAGAGGAAGGACAGCAGCCCTAGAGTAAATGTAAGTGCTCTAGTCAAGGTGGTTATGAATCTTCATCTCCTGTTGGAAGAGTTTCTCACAGCCATCAGTGATTGCTGTCAGACGCACATCCCAGGATTACACCTTTCCCTACGTTCTCCTACCTACAACCAAGAGAAGCCTATAGTAAGTAATTAATAGTCCAATGAATTCCAAGATAGACAGGAAGTCAGAGGAAACTAGGGAGGAGAGGGAGAGAAGTCACATAGCAGCTAGGGTGGAATGGAGATGGGGAAAGAGATCATACATACTATATGGAATTTGAGGTTTCTTCCTCACCTTTAGGTCCTGGTGAAATAGTGTGTGTGGCACAGACTTCTGCTGCAGGTCGGCTATCAATATCCAGACCCAGACTCTGAAACTGCAAGAGAAAGAGCAGCAGCAGGGTGAACTGGTTGCTTCCAAGCACGACTCTAAAGCCATTCATGACTTCGGTTCTTCAAAAGAGGGTCTCCAAGACATGCTAAGTAAACAGCATTCTTTTTAAGGAAAACCTGCTACAGAGAAAAAAAGGAAGGAACTGAAAAGTACATTCCAGAAAGGGCTGCAAAGACAAGCAGGAGGCATTCATTCCCTTGGTTGTTTATTTTCTCAGGATCCCAAATGGGCCATACAATGTCCGGACTGTTTCTTTTCAAGTGACAACAGTTTATTGAAAATTATCTCTAAACTAAACACTTGGATGTGCAGGTCACTGGAACCCTCCCCATGAGCTGAGAGAATAGAGATGATTGCCGTTTAGACCTCCAGCTGGCTACTTAGTTTGCATTAAGCTTAAACACTGCATTCCAGGAGTGTGGAGGAGGTTGTGACCTGAGATTTCTGCACATTTTGCAAACACCCTGCGTGCCTTTGAATCTTTCACAAAGTAATTCTCCTTATTGAATGTGGCAGTTGACCACAGATGCTCTCAATATTCCCTATGACATAGCTCTTTCTCTTGAGACCAAAAATTACCTTGGGAGTAAGCCCCAGATGAATGAATATCCAGATTTTCTGCAAATCAATCTGGTTATAAATCTGGCTATTAAACATACTTATAACTTTAGGATTGGTAATTGCCCTTCTAGCACACCATCTCAAGGAAATAATGTGAAATGAAGACAACTTTATTTGAAAACGTAACAAAATGGGGAAGACGATGGTTTGCCTATCCACATAGTAATAGTTGACAAATTTTGGTGAAATAGATATGTGAGAGTATGATGTTTGTCGTAAGTTCTTTACTTAATTGGGGAGAAAGTGTCCAATTATATGTCTTAAAAGACAAGGTTTTTATATGGATTGTATGGATTTGATGTAGACATGTAGACATGACTGTAGGGATTGAGATCTCTGTATTTCTCTAGTATCTCTATTCTCATGTGTCTGTCTACTTCACTACAAACAGCCTAGACTTAACTATATATTTATTGGAAATTTAGAAATAGTCATTAACATTGGACTCCTAATATTCTTTTTTTAAAATTATCTCTCTGTCTCTGTCTGTATCACTGACTCTCTCACTTTGCGTGTGTGTGTGTGTGTGTGTGTGTGTGTGTGTGTGTGTGTGTGTATGTGTGTGTGTATACATGTGTGTAGGTAAGAGCACATGCAAGGATGTGTGTGTGTGTGTGTGTGTGTGTGTTGAGGCAGGGGTCAACATTAGGTGTCAATTGCTATCCACCTTATTTTTTAAGATGATGTCTCTCACTGTATCTACAACTTGCCAGTTTGGTTAGGGCAGCTGGCTGGCCAACAATCTCCGAGGATCCTCTTATCTCTACTCCCTGAACACTGGGATTACAGCTGTAGGCCATTGTGCCTGGCTTCTTTATATGGATATTGGGTACGAAAATCAGGTCCCCATACTTTTATGGCAAGCATTTTGCCAACTGAGTTATCTCCCCAGACCCTTATATTCTTTATTATTAAATTATTATATTGCTAGATATACTATCTAGAGTTGGATGGAAGACATTTCCAACGCATTCTTCTTCAGTTTGGAAATGAAAGTCCTTACAGGTATGACTTAAGAGTTAGTTCTTCAGAGATCTCATTACAAATAATGGCCAATCTAAATTTTAAAAAAAAAGCATACATGCTAATTTCTCAGTGCTGGCATAACAAAGCACCTAAAATTGAGTACTTGAGCAACAGAAATTTGTAGCGAAGTACTTCCTGGGTGAGAGGGAACCGTTCCTCTCAGTAGCAACAGGTTTATGGAGTGAGTAAACTGTTCACAAAATACAGAGAAGAGAAAGGAAGGAAACTGACACTGATAGAAGGATCAGTATAGACAAGAGATGATTGATCTCAATATTACCTCGTTTTAGTCCCAGGTCCACCCTGTAGAACAGATAGCAAGCCACCCATTTTGCAGATAAAGCAGCTGACACTCAGAAAGGCTAAGCCATTTGTCTAAAGGCAAGCATTGAAGAAGCCAAACACACAAGATCAAATGCAAATTATTTCCCCAAATCCTCTAAAATACAATTTGGTTTCTGCAAGGGTGGATGCTTTCAAGTTTTGAGGATGCATTGATTTTCAGTCGTTTAGGATGCCCAGAGTGGATGTAGTTATCAGGTTGACAGTGACGGGAAGACAGTGAGGACAACCACAGTGATGTTAGAAGCCTCAAATTCCACATCTGTCACTTGTAGATACACAGCAGTGAAAAATGACTCCATTCAATGGCCATGCAGCACATAAAGTGAGCTTTGACTTTGTATCTAATGCTCTTTAGAAATTGATGCCCTTTAAATTATTTACCCTAATCTGAATCTATTTCACTTCTTTCATTTCTTTTCAAGGATTCCCAGGAACACAGTGAAAATAGACTTGTTAAATTTATACATAGGGATGCTCTGGTTAGCGATCTGAAGGAAAGGCCAGGCTTAGTATCTTTCCTCGGCATAGTTTATTTCTTACATCTTTAATCACCACCCTTTACCTAACAGTGCACAAAGTACCTTCCTATATCCGTCAATAGAATCTTACATCAAAATTTAAGTTGTTATGCATTATTCACATATTTTACATATAAAATTATATCTAACTATATATTATATGGTATTGGGGGCGTTTTAGACCTTATTGATGTTATCAATATGAATAACACTGAAATGGGCATCTTTTTCATCTCTGCAGCTAGTCTGTGTTCACTCTTTTTGACCCTTAAGGGAGGCAAATGCACATGGCTTGTGAATTCATTGATTGTTACAAACTATAGATAAAAAAAAACAAACAACTTAAGATATTATCATATTATACTCATCTCTCTTATGTCGTTTGTTTTCAGATTTTGTTCTTCTTATTTTTTGGCTTGGAAACTATAGTCCTGTTTCTTTATCACTGATAAACATGGGAGCTTATAGCTATGATATTCAAAGAGGACTTTCATATATTAGGGAGTATCAGAGATATACAATGCATGTACCATATATCCCATCTTTTAGCTAAAAAGGCTGCTCTCAAAAACTACTCCATGGCTTTAATTTGGAGGACTTGGAAACATATTATTCCCCTAAGTGAATCTGGTAAGGAATTGCCTTTGAATTAAAAACAGTTAGGCCTTTTGGGTTAAAGAAATATCAGAATGGAGATTATAAACAGGAAGTTTGGAATGCAGGTCTTAAATATGGATGAAAGTCTAGGATTGCTATTTCTTTGGGGGACACACAGATATAGAGATTGTAGGTGAAAGTAGAACATTGAAGGATAAGTTCCAGAATATAAATTCTGAGATAGTTTTCATTCAGGTACTAGCATATACACAGAGAAGTAACAACCTGTAATGCAAACCGAAAGGCAAGAAAGTTTAGACATATACCATCCACGTCAACCAAGCCCTAGAAGCATGAGATGAAGGCTGAGCACAAGCTATAGGAATTAGAATTCAGTAATTTACAAAAATAATTTATGAATGTAATAGACCACTAAGTGGAATGATTTAGACAAAAGAAATGGCAGAGTGACACTCTAGGCCTGAGAAAGTCATTATCCAACACTAATGATGGTAGTAACAAAACTAACAAGAAGAACACTTATTATTATTGATTTTTTTGGTCATGTGCCTGGCACTGAGATAACTTAATGAACAAATAATTTAATCTTTAACATTAATTTTTAAGGAAAGCAAATACATATACGCACATATCACAAAACAAAAGAAAAGCTATAAGAAATGTGGTTTAGAACACAAATGAACAAAGGTGGATGTCTTTGAATGGTTCCCAAGTCTCATTACCTTAATTACTTACTCTCACCACCTGGAAACCAAGGATTATTTCTTCTTAGCAATGTTTAAATAAGAACACAGTTAAACCTAAGCACCACGACAAATGAGTCAATGGAGTCAGCCCTGATTTCTTAACAAGTTTGTTGATGAATGAAAAACAATAATACTAGAAAGTGTTGATAGGAATCCTCTTGTGACTTATTTAAGGCAGCAGGTTATGTGCATGGTACTAACATTATGCAAAGGCTTATCCAAGCTCCTTGATGTTCCAATAAATATGGGATGACAGAGATTTTAAAGCAGAACTTTGAAATTGTCAAATTATGTTAAATGTGTTTCCTTTAGTGTGCTAAAAATACCTCCTGCTGCCCAGGGAGACTTGGACTGGCATTTCTAAGACTTCACTTTCACTTACTCCCCAAACTGAAGCAACTGAGAAATTCAAGTCAACATTGGTTTTACTTTAGAACATTGTGTTGAAACAGAAAAGCCCAACAAGTTTATAGCTACAATCAAATTGGAAGATTGTTAAAGCTAGATTCCCAAAGAGAAGAATCTATGGCTGGCTTTCAAATCTGTCTCCAGAATTCAACATTTTCTTGACTCCTTTCTTCTTCCAGTTTCCAGGACAATACATTTCAGTCTTAGCAGTGACCAAACATGACATGCCATTAAAGTGACTAGCACATGACTTTTCTTTATTTCCGTTATTCTCCTGCACATTTTGAATGGGTTGAGTGTGAGTGGCAGCTTCCTGTAGATGTATATCCATATCCTGATCCTGAATTTGTGACTTGGACCTTAGCAGGCAGAAGTGTTTAGCAGATGTAATTAAGCAAGATGTTTTAAAATGTGATCGTGGATTATCTGGGTTGGCCTTAAGCCCAATGGCAGGAGTCCCTGCAGGAGACACCCAAACAGAGTGATGAGGGCAAGAGTAGAAACACATGTGAAGATGCAGGAGCTGGAGTTAGGCAACATCAGCTAAGCGATAGCCTTGCATCTGCTAGAAGACGTAAAAGGCTGTGAAACAGTCTCCGCATGAGCTCAGAGTGAGCTCAGCTGTGCTGACACCTTGAGCTTGGATCTCTGGCCTGAAGAAACATGAGGTAATAAGTTCCTGTTGTTTTAGCCCAAGTTTGCGCTAATTTGTTACAGCAGTCCTAGGAATCTGAAATGCCATTCTTGTGATTTTTCGTGCACAGTTACTGGAAGAAATGACACATGAAAACATTTGTCAGTGCCTGACAGAGACCTAGAAACATCTGTTCTTGTGCATTTTAATTATCATCGTGTATCCAGCTTAGATGGTATCTGGAGGGAAAGCCAAATCCAAGGTATGAAATGAGCATATCCTAAGGCAGAAGTGTTTTACCAGCAAAAACAAGTGGAACAACCACCTCATCTCCACAAGGGGTTTCCTGACAAGCTGATAGAACTTGACGTCGGAGCTTTGGACTTTGGCTTTGTCCATTCTTGTAGATGCTTTATTGGATTTGAGTTTTCCCTGTGGGTTGACTAAATTTGATGGAGTTTGGAAGCAATGGAATTCAGTAGAATGGCTTTTACAGCACATATTTAGAAGACAGTGTGCAAATATACCCATCATTATTTTATATTTTACATTTCAAATTAAATATGGATGAAAGCATAATTTAAAAACTCAAATGGTGTTAGCAGTCTCATGAAATAAAAACAGAAGCTCACTGCTCCTCGCTTTCCACTCGTGGTTATTGTTCCCACATGGAAACTATTCTAACAATTTTAGTGTTGATTCATTTATCTCTTCTACATTTTAAATAACAAATAGATAATTATGATATTTTTAAAATGTAGATACATATTGGCTTCTTAATATGGAAGACAGAAAATTCTTTTCCTCTTTTCATCTGCCCTATATGCTGATTTTATCTTTGCAATTTAATAATAGTGTAAATTTGGAACAATAGTCAATATTTATTTTATGGTTGCTCCACAAAAATTACTCACAGTCAAGTCACAAAATGCACTATAATTGCATTTTTTGTACTATTTTTTTCTGGAATTTAATTATTGTATTATTTTCTTTTGCATAGATTTCTATGTACCAGTCCTAATATACACACAAATTCTTTGAGATTTATTCCTTCCGTGGATATGTAAAATGTTCAAGTAGTTTTTACTGGTCTTCTTAGATATATCTCTTCTGGAATCCTTCTGCTTATTGCTTTAGTTTGGCTGATATGCTTGTTATAGAGCAGTTATGCACAATTTCTCTTTGTCATTGTCTAGGGATCTGAATTATAGTCCCTTTTCTGATATTCAGGTATTTTTCTCTAGGTTTCATCTCTCATCTTTGTGTAATATGTTCTATAGTAGTTTGCTGGGACAAAGTGAACTATAGATTAAATTTAGAGAAATATATTTCTGAAAATATAATAATTACACCTTTACATCGTGTGAAGGTTTTGCTGGGTATAGAATCCCAGGGTAAAAATAACTTTCCCCCTGATGTGTAGAGACATTGCTCTGGTTTTGCAATTGAGAAATTTAATGTTGTTCATGTTCTCTACATTTTGTAGCGAGTTTTCTGTCTTCTTCTCTGAAGCTGTTTGACAACGTTTCTTTTTATATTGCATATTCTGTAAAGTTAGCAATATGACCTTGAGGTTGGCCTTTGCATATCCTTCATAAGGTTATCTGTGGTTCATTGAGTCTTGAAATGAGTATTCATTAGTGCTACAAGTTTTCTTGTATTACTTTGTAATAATTTCCTTGCCTTCTTTGTCAGTCATCTCCATATTCTCCGTATTTACTTTAATCTTTCTCTCGATATTTTCATAAATATATTGAATAATTTAAGCTGATGCTCTAATTAATATTTCTCAACCTCTGCCTTTTAATTCTTCTCCTGGAAATAACTCATATTTTGTATTGAAACGTTATAAATTAATTGCACATGCACATTCTCTGGCACTTAAAGGATTTAATTTATTCAATAAGTATTTATTATGTACTTGAGTACTTATTACACATCATGCTTTTTTTTCCTTCTTAATAGGGCCTATTTTTTCCTGTATAAATGACTGAACACAGAGTCTTATGAATGCCAGGCAAGCACTTCTTCACTGAGCTATATCCCCAGCCTTCTTTTTACCCTTTCTTTTGAGAGACAGTGTTGCTCAGTTTCTCAGGCTAGTCTTGAGCTTCTTCTGTAGCCAGACAGACCTTGAATTTGTGATCCTCTCTCCTCGGTCTCTTAAATCACTAGGATCGCAGGCTTGTGCCACTAGTGTTGGCTGTTACACCTGTCTTTGTTTCAATAATTTATCACCTTAGCTTTCTATTCATTACAGTCTTCAGAGAAACATTTTCTATTTCTTAGATTGTGCCTATTTAGTATAAATTTCCCAATTTCTGCTTGTTTAAAGTTATGTATTTCTTATCACTATCTCTATTAAAATGTCTGGCCACTCCATGCTAATCCATTCATAGTTAAGAGCTATGAAATGTTATTAGGAAGCTCTATGTCTACAAATGGAATTAGTTGACTGGATTGTGATGACTAGTTTTAATTGTCAATGCAATTATAATCACCTGAGAACAGTGTCTTAGTGAGGGATTGTCTAGATTGGGTGGGCCTGTGGGTATGTCTGTAGGAAAATGACTTCATTATGTTTATTGATGTAGGAAGACTTATCCCACTGTGGGTGGAACTATTCCCTGGGCTTGTGTCATGGACTGTATAAGAGTGGAAAAATGGTCTGAGTAGTAAGCATGTATGCAATCATTCATTCTGCTTTTGACTACGGATATGATGTGACTAGCTGTTTTGAATTCTTGCTGCTTTAACTATCATGTTATGATGAACTGTGACCTGGAAATGTGAGTTAACCCTTTCTACACTAAATTGCTTTTTAGCGAGGTATTTTATCACACCAACAGAATTGAAACCAGGACATTCAAAGACTGCAACTACAGTAACGTAGGGTAAAATGATAGTGATGCCCTAATTTATGAAGAGCCATCTATTCTTATCATTTTTAGAGCTTTTCCTTACCTAGACAATTCACTTAGGGTACTCTAATCCTTTGCCCAGTGTGACATACATATCTCCCTAATTGCATTTGATTATGGGTAGCATTTAAATCTCTCTAGGTTCATTTTAACTTTCTCTTTGTCTTCTGTGGCTCACCATGACTTCAGTTATCCGTGAAGTCCCCTAACATAGACTCTTTCTAGTTTAGTCTCTCTGTGTGACAGAACCTCAGTGCTAACCTCAAGCATGTGAAGACTATCTTTTTAGACACCCAGAATGGGTTGGGAAGCCCAGAGCAGAGATTGCCTTTTAAAGACTTCCTTTGTCTTCTAATTTAGTCCCATTTTGCCAGCAAATGAAATAGCTTCTTATAGCTTCAGTACCCAAGCCTTCTGGATTTCCGATGTGCTGCTAACTTAGATCTTTCTGTCATTCTTGCTGACAGGTAATTTTCATATCTCACTGCTCTGTTTAGATAGTATTTTCAAAATAGCAGTGTCAGTTTCTCAGCCTCTCTCTCTC
>CABHPQ010176054.1:0-30534 GCA_902168405.1 Peromyscus aztecus
TGTTAAACCTTATAGTTGCCCTAGAATTCAGAATTGAAAGTTTTGCCTTTGGATTTGGTTGAAGATTTCAAACTTTCTTTTAGGATAAAAACCAAGGCAAAAATATGGGTGTGTTAGTCAACTCTGGTGTTGACCAGAAGGTTTCTTATACAAAGTTGTTATCCATGGCATAAAAAGTGTGTGTGTGTGTGTGTGTGTGTGTGTGTGTGTGTGTGTGTGTGTGTGTGTGCAGTGTGCAGTGTGCATGATGTGGTTTCGCACACAGGATGGTGCACTAAGGAGATGTCATATGGGAGTGTTTGGGGGGAAGTACCAGCAGATAACCATGAAGTTGAGGTGCCCACATTTTGTTCTTTCCTCCAACAGCAATTGCCACTTCCTTCAATTTCTACTGCTCAAAATATTTAGTCTCTTATGCTTTTCCAGCCCAATACTTTCCCAAATTTTGCCAACTAATTTCATGTTATCCTTCTATTTCCCTCAAAGCCTGTTTTTTTTTTTTTTTTTTAGTAAAGCTCACTGAATAGCTATAGTCATCAAGACTATATTATTGGCTAAAGAATAAACATATGGAAACCAACATAAGAAATAATCCGGAAATGAAGTCCCAGAGGTAAAGCATAGTTGTCTGTTTGCCGCCTTGTTTGCGGTGCTAGGAGCTGAAGCTGAAGTCTCATGCATTGTAGGGAGTCTGAGCCTCAAACAAGTTACAGCTTCAGGCCCTATTTTATTTAATTGTATGTGCAATTCAAAAGCAGAAAAATGGCTCTTTCAAAAATTGTGCTAAAGTAATTGGAATACTATTGTAGAAAAAATTAGAGGGGGAGAGAGGAAGAGGGATGAAAAGGAGGAAGGAAGAATGAAGAAGAGGTTAGAGGAAGAGGAGAAACTCAAATTAGACTCATACCCTACTCAAAAAATATATCAAAAATTGATCATGGACATGAATCAAGACATAAAACTATATATATAATTTTAAATGATTAAACCATATAATAGAAAATCATTGAGATATTTTAGGAAACTTTTTGAAGTTCCCACTGAAAGCGCATTCCATATAGGGAAAACAATAAGTTTGACTTGATATAAAACAGTGGTGGCACATGCCTTTAATCCCATCACTCAGGAGGCAGAGGCAGGCAGATCTCTGTGAGTTCGAGGCCAGCCTGGGTTACAGAGTGAGTTCCAGGAGAGGTGCCAAAGCTACATAGAGAAACCCTGTCTCAAAAAAACTAAAAAAAGAAAGAAAGAAAGAAAGAAAGAAAGAAAGAAAGAAAGAAAGAAAGAAAGAAAGAAAGAAAGAAAGAAAGAAAGAAAAAGAAAGAAAGAAAGAGAAAGAAAGAAGAAAGTCTCAAATATTGTCTGTTAAAGATCTCATTTAAACATAAAGACATAAGCTAAGAAAAAGAGACATTTCAACCCTCATAGCCAACTCAATTAGCATGTAGAATACATAATGAACTATAAATAGCCAATAACAAAAGAGGAGAAAACATTGAAAACAAACCATTGGGTGTGTGTGGGGGAAACAAATAAGGAGACATTTCATGGAAGAAAGATTTCAGATGGTGGATGAACACACAGATAGATGGTCACCATCCCCAGTCATTAGGAAAGTGCAGATTAAAACCATGATGAGATCATGGAACATATATTAATATGGCTAAAATAAAAAGTAATAACACCAAATGCCAGTAAAGATGCAGAGAAATTAGATCACGCGTTGCTGTAGGAATATAAAATGGCTCAGCTGTTCTGGAAATGTGCGGCATTGTCTCTAAAACTAAATGAACACCAACCATATGACAGCACTTATATTTCTAAGCATTTATCCCAGAGAAATAAAAACAGATCCATGCAGAATCCTTCATGTAAATATTATAGAAGCTCAATCACAGTGGCCAATTGGCACAAGCAATGCAATTTCCCTTCATTAAGTACTAGTTAAATAAACTGGCACATCATTTTGGGCAACAAGAGGAACATACTTTTAATTCATCCAATCACCCGTGAATCATGTTGACTATGAAAAAGATACAATGCTCAAAGCTTACAAAGGGATTATTTAACTTATATAGAACTCTTGGGTCAGTGAACTGGATCAGTGAGTAAAGGTGCTTGCCAACAAGCCTAATGACATGAATGCAATCCCCTAGACCCACTAAATAGAAGGAGAAAGTCACCTCCCTTAAGTTGTCCTCTGACCTCCCTAATTGTGCTATGGCTCTTATGTACTCCCTCACATCAATACATTCTTCTCACAAAAAAAATAAATAAATGTGATAAAAATTTGAATAACAAAATTATGGATAAGGAGATAAGATTAGTGTTAGTTATATTCTTTTCACGGTGCTGGATAAGCTACGGCGCTGGATAAACGGCGCTGCCCCCTGGCTGGTCGCCGCCTGCAGCGGCCATGCCGGCGAAGGAGAGTGCTAATTAAAAGAATCGCAGCCATGGTTAAACTTTTTGAGCTTTATTTAGAGGGAGAGAGAGAGAGAGAAGGAGAGAGAGAGGGAGAGAAAGAGAGAGACAGAGAGACAGAGGGGGGAGGGAGAGAGACAGGGGGCCCGCCGGGAGAGAGGAGCGGAAAGGAAGAGAAGAAGGGGGAACAGAGCGCCCACCCGCCTTTTAGGCTGGGACACTGGCGAAGGCTGATGACGTAATTAAAGACCAAACCCTTACAATTAGGTTTGCAGGAAGATAGTGAGGATGGTCTGAATATTGTAGGAAAAATGATGGCGACCCATGATCATGGACATACTCAGTGGCTTTGTCAATGCTGATACTCTGGTTGTCACATGACACTGTAGTCTTGCCAGCTGTTACTGTGGGGAGAAATTGGGTATTCTTTTATTATTTCTTTGTGTTATTTCTTATAATTGAATAAAATCTATGATTGAAATATCTACAGGCACCAAATTTCAGAAATTTTTAAAATATTATAACACTGGATGTAGTGTGAGATATGTTTGGAGGAGAGAATGCCTAGAGTAAGACTGAAAGAATGAGGATGTGTGATGACTGACATTCCTGCTGAGCTGCACCTGGCCTGGCTCCAGAGAGTAGCACCCAGCCCTAATCCATCCTTTGTTTAGCAGACACCTTTTGTTTCCCTTGTTGCCTTCTATGTGAATCCTGTCTTGGAGTTTCCCAAGGATACAAAGGCCTCTGCAAAACTTGATTCAGGAAACCCAGAAAACCAAAACCGTGGTACCTGACAAATCGAGGAATTTGCACTTGGTATTACATTGTTGGGAGCTCCTTTCAGGTTGTTTTGAGCATATGGAAATTAACTGGCTAAACTGGACTGGAGAGAAATAAAATTGGTCCAAGGTTAAGTGAAGGTGCTTCAGTCCTTCCAGGCTGGACCCACTGAAGCCATGAAAGGCTAGATTCATTCTTAAGATGCCTCTGAGTGTTCATTCCACAGATTCACGTGAACCCACACACCCGTGTCATGACCAATCAGTTACAAGGGTGGCTTAAGAATGAAAGAAACAGCCAGGCTTCGTGGTACATCCACGAATTCAACTGAAGAGGTTCCCAAGTTCAAAGCTAGCCTGGGTTACATAGTGAGAACTTGTTTTCACACAAGCCAAAGAACAAACAACAGAACACCCAAAATAGTGAGAGTATGGTACATTTATCACAAACTATAGTTGTTGCTTATATTTCCTCATAGTTGTATGTTTTCATTAAAGGTTGTCCTACATTAGAACTTTGCAATGGGTGTGAAAACATTTAGGCACCCCATTGCTACAATGATTTAATTTTATTTGGCATGCCCTAATGAATTCTGTTAGTTCTGTCATAAAAAGTCAAGTTCATATGTGAGCCATCAGCCTCATCTCTTTATGTGTTTTGTTAGTATGAATTTTGTATATTATGTATTTATGCATTTCGTGTTAATGAGGTAAACACAGTATTAACTTATCAGATTAAAGAACCATGCATACACAAATACATAAATGATTTAATACTAGTACAACAGGAATAAGCATACTTTGCCTACTTGCCCACCCCCCTCAATCTTACAGGCACATTCTGCTTTGCAGGGGAAAAACAATTCTATTTGAAACCATCAAATTCTGGCTAAGAGCCCTCAAACTCATACAACCAAATACCCAATGCCTACATATGCCAGTCCATTTCATTGGTGTGCAATGAGAGAAAGAGTGAGCGTCTGGAAATTGCAGCTCTCTCTGAAAGGGATAATTTCCCATTAATTTCAGATGAGAGCTTACTGACTCTCATGTAAAACACACTGCTGAGTTCTTTCAACCTAAATAAAAATAAGGCTATGACTTCAAAATTTAGGGGGTTGGAAGAGATGATTTGGATAACTCTATAATCTTGGATCAAGTCATACATAGTCTGATCTATAATTTAAAAGTAAAGAAATCACATTATGGAGAGAGCTAAACCTCTCTGCTCATGTTTGTTTGGTATTATATTTTCTCCCTCTGCTGGCCAATTGCTACATTGGTGGTGAAATTAAAAAGAAGAAAAAAATGTTTTCCCTTGCATTGTATAATTAGGCTCTAAAACTGGAAATGTCTATCGAGAGGAAATGGCATAAATTATCTTATGTGTTTTTCTTACCTTTAGTACCCTCAAGCACTTCCTACACTCTCCTCTAAAATAAAAATTAATAATATTCTGCCCCCAGAAAAGACTAGTATTAGTAATGTCTCCCTTGGTGTGATTTTAAGCCAATATGCCCCCTAGAAGAGTTGATTCAATTTCACAAACATTTATTGAGCCTACATGTATTGGGGCCTCTCCCTGTTGCTGGGCACATAAAAATGAATCAAGTAGTGTCCATGTCTGTCCCCAAGGAACCCACTGGCTAGCAAGGAAGGGAAATCCATAAGCAGTTAAAATTGGACATAAATGCTGTGAAAGAGAATTTTATAAAATGTCAGAGAATTGAGGACCAAGAAAGAATTAGTGTCCTGGAGATCCAAAGGGCTACAGGAAACAAAGCGGGCAGTTACAATGGGACGCTTAAAGAACTGGGCTGTATGCGGCTCACTGGGAGGGTTTCCCTCATAATGAACTATGGTGTGCAACAGTTTGAAAGAGGCAAGTTTCATTTAGGGATGATGATGACGGCCAGCTGTCTGACAGTCATTGGTCAAATGGCTGGAACAAACACAAAAAAGATTAGTTTGGGCCAGAAATTCAAAACTTTCTTCTATATGGCATTGGGTAATTTTTAAAAGAGTCGTAATGGCTTACTGACTACTGAAAATTAGTTCTCACCCTTGTTGGTTATTTGCGGCGCTCTTACCCTGTGAGGAAAAGTCACAAAACACAACAGAATCCACTAACAAGAGTTTTATTAAGATAAGGGAGGGGGACAGATGTGCACAGCCCTCTGGAAAGACACGTGAGTGAAATGGGGCCGGGAATCATGGCGCCGGCTTATAAAGGCTGGGTGGCGCCTGCGCACACAGTCCCATGTGGCTATTCCACACATGCGCGTAGATCACATGGTACCCTGCGCTGTGGTGGTATTGTGTTCCCCAAAATATTGTGTACCTTAATAAACTTATCTGGGGTCAGAGACAGAACAGCCACAATATTAAACATGAGGATAGGCAGTGGTAGCATACGCCTTTAATCCTAGCATTCCAGAGACAGAAATCCCTCTGGATCTCTGTGAGTTCAAGACCACATTGGAAACGGCCAGGCGTGGTGATACACACCTTTAATCCCAGAAAGCCAGCCTTCAATCCCAGGGAGTGGTGGCAGAAAGCAGAAAGGTATATAAGGCGTGAGGACCAGAAACTAGAGGCATTTGGCCTGGGTAGGCATTTGGCCTGGAGAAGCATTTGGCCTGGTTAAGCATTTGGCCTGGTTAAGCATTTAGACTTCTAGCAGCAGTTCAGCTGAGAGTCATTTGGATATGAGGACATAGAGGCTTCCAGTCTGAGGAAGCAAGACCAGCTGAGGATCCGGCAAGGTGAGATAGCTGTGGCTTGTTTTGTCTCTCTGACATTCCAGTGTTCACCCCAATACCTGCCTCAGGTTTGATTTTATTAAAATGACCTTCTAAGATTCATGCTACACTGTGCGCTTTACGCAACCACGCAAAGCCATGGGGTCCTGGTCATGTAAGATATTTTTGACCCGGAAATGACTAGGCGTAAGTGACTAGGCCGTGGGGGTGTGTTGTGAATCCATATCAACCCTCCAGTGTAAGTACCATGAATAACACTCCGATGCCTGAATATCTAGCATCATCAATTGTGATGCCTTAAAACAAGCAGAAAAATGACATTAGGCACTTGTGGGAAATAATATTTTATTTAGCCAGAATCTATTATGTTTGTACAGTCTGAGAGGACACATTTGACAGGTTAATTAATTTTTTTTTCCTTAAGGTAAACACTTTTATGCTTCAGGGTAGACAGTACTGAAGCCTATCAACTCTCCTGACGTTTGGACAGAGATGCCTTTTCTCCCCTGAAGGATGCTGCTTATAGGAATTAATGTTTGGGATGATAGATTATGTTCCGGTGGCGAAGAGCACCAGGTTCCCATTGTAAATGCCCTCGTGTGTCTGTAGAGATGTTCTGTAAACACACGTTTATAATCTTAAGTCTTGTGAAGCCTGGGGTTCAATGAAAGCATCACTAGCCAGATGTAGGGGACAGGACCACCAGCATGGTTGAAAGAAATCTTATGAAATGTGTGTTTGTGTTCCCTGCCCCTATCAGCCTTATTTTCCTCTACCCACACTGGTTTTTGAAAGCCTGAGATTTGGAATTGCTACTTAACTTGACTCTTCTGACACAGTCCTCTCTCTCCCCTTCAGTTCTTAGTCAGATATAAAATGCAGATTGGAAAAGCTTTTCAATGTACAGAGTGTCTTTGGGGCCATCAGTTTCTATTAATAGTATGTCATTTTATTTATATTTGTAAACTGTTTCTAATGTCTAGAAGAATGGGGTCATGAGTTGGAATGGCTTTTAAGTAAGTTTCTTCTTTCAAAACAAGTCATTATAAAAGGGTGAGTCATCTCTGAGATTGGTGGCAGTCAGAGAAGACATAAAATGGTGCATTTTTAAAGTCAAGTGATGGAGGGCCATAAAAAAATGAGCAAAGGGCTAGAGGGATGGCTCAGCAGTTAGGAACCTTCTAGTTTTTCAGAACACTCAAGTTGTTTCCCAACACTCAACTGGAGCAGCTCATAACCTTCTGTAACTTTAAGTTTAGGAAATCTAACAACTTTGACCTCCCTGACACCTGTACTTACACACACACACACACACACACACACACACACACACACGGACACACACACATGGACACATATATACATGCAATTGAAAACAAAATAAATCTTCTAAAGCTGAGTAAAAAGAGAAAAGTAACATCCCAAATGAGTATTCAGAGAAACTAATACCTTTGATCTTGCTAGTCACAAGGGGAAAACTACCAAGATTAAGCAGGAGTCAGAGAGCACACTAGTGATTATGTTTATCATGCAGATTACGAAGAACATTGCTATACTTACAGCAGTTAAGTTAAGCTGGTGGCTGCTAATGCTGAAATTATTTTTAAAACACAAAACTAAATGCTGAACACGATTTATCATCTGGATTTTCTTTTCCAGCTTACACATTAAGCAACTGTCCTTTGTAGGTTTGCATGAATGACATTTAAGTGTATGCAATAAAATTGTATTATTTTTGCAAAGTCAAATCAAGTTGGTAGTTTTCAGTAAAAAACCAGTTATTTTAATAGTGTTTCTATGTTAATAAATAGTTTCATTTTTAGAATGAAATATCTGAACTTCAAGTTTGCATTGTCTCTAAATCTTATGTGGGTGTTACAGTGTGTCTTGTTTGCTTTATGCTCTTTGGCTAACTAAAAGGGTTTTAATTTGTTGTCTCATAGAAGCAATAATAGCTCACAGTAAAGCCAATGCTCTTGAGCAGATTTATGAAAAGCAGGTTAAGAATTTCTCCTTAAATGAAGAATGGCAGCATGAATGTTTATTAGGAAATTGAGAAGGAGAATTTCGATAAAGTTAGTTGGTTGGTTGGTTGGTTGAAATTCTAACAGAGATACCAGATATCTCAAACAATTAAAAAGAAGATAAATGACATAACAAGTATTATTTTATCAGGAGTCCAGTGACAGCTTGATCAGTAAATATTGAGACACTAATGTTTTATCGGCAAAGTTAGCTTAGGTAAAAGGAATTCCCCAGGAAAGCACTTGTCCTTGTGTCTAACAAAGCATGAGGTGGCAGCCACAGCTTTGTTACCAGAATAGTTGTTGCTCTGTGTCACCAAGGCTTTATGCATGGCTGGGATGGAAAATGAGGCTTGAGTCTTCCTTCCAAACCTCTGTAGTATCCTCTTTTTCCTTACCTCTGTATAGCATCATCAGTTGTCCAATTGCCCACTTTGCCCAGAAATGCTGTGAATGAAACTAGTCTCAGAAGCAAGCAGTGCTTCTGGTGATTGTTAAATAGTCCCCAAGTCCACTTTACTGTTCTGGTTTCTTCATTTATCTTTAATCAATATTTATGTTGATTGAAAACCAACCATGGTGTTAGGTAGTAGACATTCAACATTGTCCAGTCTCAGCCCCTACACTTAATAGTACAAAAGTCTATATCTCATTTATTTTAAACAAATACAAAAACCACAAATGAAGACAATAAGAGTATGGAATTTCATAAGATTAGTGAGGTAGGAGCTGATTTTCTGAGAGCTTAATAAGACAATATCCTATCAGTCTCATTACTCAGTCTTTCTTATTCATACAGTCTTCAGAACATAACTGGACATTTCATGTTCCAACTGCTCATTCCCAAATACCTGGTAGCCATTTCCCAATACCACACAGAGGCTTATAATAATTATAAATGCTCGGGCAATAGCTCAGGCTTATTTCTAACTAACTCTTACACTTAAATTAACCCATAATTATTATCAATGTTTAGCCACGTAACTTGCTACTTTTTCTCAGTACGACATTCCTATCTTGCTTCCACGTTTGCTGGTGATTCTCTGACCCTACCCTTCTCCTTCCCATCATTTTTAGTTTGGTCACCCTGCCTATACTTCCTGCCTGGCTATTGTCTAAGCAGTGTTTTATTAAACCAATTCGAGTGACAAATCTTTACAGTGTACAAGAGGGTTATTCCACAGCATTACACGAAGTTCCTTTAGATCTTGTTTAGCCTTAGCTCTGCCACTAAGACTCAAACCTTCTTCAGTTGGTCAATTCCAGTCTACTTTAAAGATACACATTTCTACAGACCTTTTCACATGCTGTGTCTTTCCAATGTGCCTTCTCCTCATCTCTTTCTGCAGACTCCTTTTGACTTCCTCCGTCCCTCTGATCTTGGTCTCACCTATCACACTCAGTTTAATAAACTATATTTGATGTATCTCATGTGTTCACTAGGCATTTATCTTGCAGCTTAAAAATAATGTTTCAGGAAGGTAGTTGAAGCTGGGTGCCTCATGGGGTTGTGTGGTTCTTATTCATTTATTTTCTTTTCTTCTGTTTTAATGTAAATGTTCATAGATCTCTGCAAGGAAAGCATCCTCTTAACAAAGCCTTGTGGTGATATTGTGTTCCCCAATATATTGTGAACACTAATAAAGTTACCTGGATGTCAGAGAACAGACCAGCCACTATATTAAACATAGGTTTAGGCAGTGGTCACAAATGCCTTTAATCCTAGCATTCAGGAGGCAGAGATCTGTCTGGATCTCTGTGAGTTCAAAGCCACACTGGAAACAGCCAGGCATGGTGACACATGCCTTTAAGCCCAGGAAATGATGGCAGGAAGCAGAAAGTTATATAAGGTGTGAACACCAGGAACTAGAGCCTGTTAAGCTTTTAGGCTTCTAGGAGCAGTTCAGCTGAGATCCATTCGGGTGAGGACTCAGAGGCTTCCAGTCGGAGGATTTGTGGAAACAGGATCAGCTAAGAAGTTGGCATGGTGAGGTTAGCTGTGGCTTGTTCTGTTTCTCCGATCTTTCAGAATTTACCCCATTGAGTTTTTTTTTTTTGGTTTTTTTTATTATTCTTATTAATAAGACATTTTAAGATGCATGCTGCAAATCTTATGCTGGTGAATCACCACTTGTGTGCTTCTGGAACATCAGGCAGACCCTCCTGTCCCTTCGACCTTTGTTCTCCACTGTCTGTGCTATTTCCTGTTGCTCTGCCACATTTCCTTGGTTAACTTGGTTTGGATAGCGTGATTTATGTTCAGGAGAAAAAGAAAAAACACCCTCAATGCCATCTTAAGGCTACAAATAAATGAATAAATGAAGGAGCAGATTTGAAGAAAGATCGTTTCTAGAATTCAGGACAATCCCTAGAATACTGCAGACCCTTAGTACATGTATTTGACAGAAACACACAGACTAATGAAAATTCAGAACACATTTCAATGCCCATATTATTTTTACTTCTGTTTTAAAATAGTTCTTCACATGTAATATTTGGGAGGAAGCTGTATATTTGTTATACTTAATAGTATTTGTTAATAGTTTTTTTTTCAGTTTAGCTATGATTTTCATGTTTAACATTTTATGCCATCTATTAACTGCTGAGAAGTATATTCAACTTAATGAGCTCAGATAGAAATATAATAATAAATCTAGAATACATTTGAGATATTAAGACGTTAATGCAGTCTTATTCTGATCTATATTCGAGGAAGATCTCAGAAATCAGCATAAGCAATGTAAGAATGCTAAAACATTTTCCCCAATGGGGAAAAAAACAGTAAACAGGAAGCTACCCAGAAGGAAACAGCTGAGGCTAGTGCCTACACTGACAATATATAATAGGAAGGAGTCTTGCATGGAATTTTTCACCAACTTACCTTTTTTTTTCTTTTATTGAAAATAGTATTTTTTTCTCAGATAATACATCCTGAGGACCATTTCCCCTCCCTCTAAGCCTCCCAGTTCCTCTCCATTCAGGTCTCTCATTAGAAAACAACAGAAAGGCTTGTAAGGGATAATAATAAAACAAAATAAAATAGAATAGAATACAGTAATATAAAACCATACTAATACATGAGAATAGAACAAAATAACAAACAGAAGGAAACAAAAGTCCAAGAAAAGGCCTGGGAAACAGGGGTAGAGGCAGAGACTCACTCTTTTGTACACTCAGGAATTCCACAGAAACACTAAACTGGAAGTCATAATACATAACCACAAGACCTGTAGGGTAAAGAGAGAAAAATATATAAATACATTAAAATAAAAAAATAACAAATGCTGGGCAGTGGTGGCACATGCCTTTAATCCCAGCACTCAGGAGGCAGAGCCAGGCAGATCTCTTGTGAGTTCGAGGCCAGTCTGGTCTACAGAGCGAGACCCAGGACAGGCACCAAAACTACACAGAGAAAACTTGTCTTGAAAAAACAAAACAAAACAAAAATAAATAAATAAAAATAAAATAAAATAAAATAAAAACTAATTTTGAAAAAGCCTTGACACAACGTTATGAGACAAGGAACCTCTAAAGATGTTCCTGAGTTTTTTTCCACTGATCATCTATCTACTGCTAGGGATTCAGCCTACCCTTAAGAGTAGTTTATTTCCCAAGTGAGACTCCCTTGGAAAAAATATTTTTCATTTTCAAGTGGCTATAAATTGGAGATAGCTTTTGGGTTAGGGATAGGGGCATATTTCCATATCTTCTTTCAGCTCTAGGACCCCATCTGGTGCAGACCTGTGCAGGCCCGGAGCATGCTGCCTCAGTCTCTGTGAGTGAATATTTGCTTTGATCCTGGTGATTTATGGAACATTGTATTCTTGGTGTCCTGAATTCCCTTTGTTTCTAACACTCTATCTACCTCCTCTTCCCTGGGGTTCTTTGAGCCCTGAGGGGAGGGATTTGGTTGTGATATCCTATTCAGGGCTGAGTGTTCCAAGGTCTCTCATTCTCTGCATAATGTCTGGCTGCAGGACTCTATTTGTTTCCATTTCCTGCAGTAGTAAGCTTCTCTGATAATGGCTGAGCAAGGCATTGACCCATGAATATAGCAGAATATCATTAGTAGTTATTTTATTGCTCATTTATTTATTTGCTTGCTTGTTTTTATTTACTTACTTACTTATTTTTAGAGCAATAATATTTGATTTTACCCTAGGTCTCTTGAGTTATCTAGTCTCAGGTTCTTAGTAGTTCAAGCTGAGTTGGGCATGGGTTCCATCCCACGGGGTAGGCCTTAAGTCAAATCCGATGTTGGTTGGTTACTCCCATAGTTTTATGCTACCAAAGCCCATATCTTGCAGACAGTACAACATTGTAGATCAAAGGGTCTGTGGATGGCATGGTGTTTATGTTCCTCTTTTGATATCTTGCAGAGTACCTTCCTGCATCAAATACACTAGAACATAGGGGTATTGAGGCTCTGCTTGGCACCAGCTTGATTTCTCCATATTCAATGAGCTATGCAGGTTTTGTCTTCAGCAATGGGGATTTTCCATCAGACTGTGGAGAGCAATTTATGGTCTTGACCACACCCTGGATTGTTCAGAGATTCCCATGGGACACCTTGGGCCAACAACTCAGTTAGATGCAACCCAGTTCCAGTATTGGAAGCTTCATTTGGTGACAAGAGTTGTCCAGTTGGGGACCTGTCTCCCTCATTATTTGGCAGTTTTGCTTGGATTGCCTTCATATACATATATATTTTAGGAAGTTTCTACTGTATGGGATTTCATATGACCCCTCAAATGGCCCTCAAGTTTAGCTGTCTCTTCCCATATTCCTCCCTCATCTCCCTCTTCCCTGACCTCCCCACTTGATTCTCAAGTTCCAGTCTCCCATCCATCCATAGATATCTATTCTATTTCCCTTTACTAATGAGATTTATATGCCACTACCAGTCCCTTACTCTCTATATAAAACCTCTGTAGATTGTAACTTGTTTTTTATTGACTTAACAGCAAATATCAACAATATAAGCAAATATATGCTATATTTTTCTTTCTGGGTCTGGGATATCTCACTCATGATTTTTTTTATAGTTTTATCCATTACCTGTGAATTTTATGATTTCATTTTTAATGGCTGAGTAATATTCCATTGTGTAAATGTACCACATTTTCTTTATTCTGTTGAGGGATATCTAGGTTGTTTCTAATTTCCGGCTATTATTAATAGAGCAGCAATGAACATTGTTGAGCAAGTATCCTTGTGGTAGGATGAAACATCCTTTGGGTATATGTCCAAAAGTAGTACAGCTGGAGCTATATTGAGGTAGATAAATTCCCGACTTCCTGAGGAACTTCCATATTGATTTCTATAGTAGCTGTACAAGTTTGCACTCCCACCAGCAATAGATGAGTGTTCCCCTTATTCCACATTCCCATCATCATGAGCTGTGATGTTTGTTACTGACCTTAGGCATTCTGACTGGTGTATGATGAAAATTCAAAGTAATTTTGATTTACATTTACTTGGTGTCTAAAGATGTTCATCATTTCTTTAAGTGTTTCTCATCCACTTGAGTTTCCTCTTTTGAGACTTCTACATTTAGATTTGTACCTCATTTTTAAATTGGGTTGTTTCTTTTCATGACACCTAGTTCTTTGAGATCTTTTTTGTATTTTGGATATTAGCCCTCTATCAGATAAGGAGTTGTAAAAAATCTTCCCCATTCTGCAGACTGTTATTCTATTGATAGTGTCCTATGCCTTACAGAAGCTTTTCAGTTTCATGAGGTCTCATTTACTAATTGTTGACCTTAGTGCCTGTGTTAACAATGCTCTATTCAGAAAGTCTTTTCCTGTTCTAATGAGTTCAAGGCTATTCTCCACTCTTTTCTTCTGTCAGGTTTAATTCATCTGGTTTTATGTTGATGTCTTAGATCCATTTGGGGTTGAGTTTGTGCAGGGTGATAAGTATGAATCTATTTGGATTCTTTTACATGCAGCCATCCAGTGTGACCAGCAGCATTTGTTGAAGATGCTGCCTTTTTTCCAGTGTATATTTCTGACGTATTTATCAGAAATCATATGTTCATAGGTGTGTGGATTTATGTCTCGGTCTTCAACTCAAATCAATTGTTCTTTTATTGTTCAGGATTGTTTTAGCTATCCTTCATTTTTGTATTTCCATGTGAATCTGAAAATTTTCCTCCCAAGTTCTGTAAAAAATTGTGTTAGGATTTTAACTGGTATTGCATCTGTAAATTGGTTTTGCTTGGATGGCCATTTTTACTATGTTAATCCTACAAATCAATGAGCATGGGAGATCTTTCCATATTCTCATATCTTCTTCCAATTCTTTCTTTGATATCTTAAAGTTTTTATCACACAAATTTTCACTTGCTTGGTTAGGATTTTCCCAAGATGTTTTTTTATTATTTGAGGTTATTGTGAAAGGTGTTGTTTCCCTAACTTCTTTCTCAGACCATTTGTCATGGGTATGTAGAAAGGCTACTGATTTTTGTTAGTTAATTTTGTATCCAACTACTTTGATAAAAGTGTTTTTCAGCTGTAGGAGTTTCTCAGTGGAATTTCTATAGTCACATATATATACTATAATATCATCTACAAGTAAGGGTATTTTGACCTCTTCCTTTCCAATTTGTATCCCCTTGATCTCCTTCAGTTGTTACATTTCTCTAGCTAAGGTTTCAAGTACTACTATATGGAATAGGTATGGAAAGAGTGAACAACCTTGTAGTGGGTAGCTGTTCTAGCTTTGACCTTGAAACACTGCCCCTAGAGGGACAGCAGATCATTGCCACACCTGCCTATGACTGGCTCCTGGGGCTGACCTGTCCCCTGAGGTGTGGCTGAGAGGGAGCCCTTTAAGACTTGAGGTGCATAAGGTATGTGTTTGGCCCCTTCTGGATACCTCGTGGTCCTGGAAGCTGAATGGGAGACCAAGCTAGAGTTCTCAGCTGGATGGTACCTCATCTGTCCTGGATCCTGTAACCAACCCGTTGGCTGTAAGTTATCTCAGAAATAAACCTCTCTTGATTATCAGATAAATTACATGGAATTGCCTCATTAAATATAGTTATACAACCTTTTCTTGTTCTTGATTTTAGAGGAATTGGTTTGCATTTCTCTCCATTTAAGTTGAGGTTGCCTATGGGCTTACTGTAAAATGAACTCATTATGTTGAGATATGTCCCTAATGTCTCCAGGGCTTTTATCATGAAAAGGTGTTGAGTTTTGTCAAAAAAAAAAAACCTTTTCTGCATCTAATGAGATGATTATGTGGTTTTTATCTTTCATTTTATTTATATGGTGGATTAAATTTATTGATTTGCATATATTGAACCATCCCTGTATCTCTGCAATAAGCCTGCTTGATCATGGTAGATGACCTTTTTGATGTGTTTTGGAATTTGGTTTACAAATATTTCATTGATAGATAATTTTTGTGTCTATGCTTCTTAGGGAAACTGGTCTGTAATTTTCTTTTCTTTGTTGAGTCTTTGTGTGGTTTGGGTATCAGAATAACTGTGGTAAGGTAAAACAAATTGGACAATGTTCCCTCTGTTTTTATTTTGTCGAATAATTTGAAGACTATCGATGTTAACTCTTCCTTGAAAGTCTGGTAGAATTCTGTGCTAAAACCATCTAACCATGGGCTTTTTTTGGTTGGTAGGCTTTTAATTACTATTTCTATTTTACTGAGATTTAAAAGTATGTTAAATTGTTTATTTGATCTTGATTTAATGTTGATAAGTGGTGGGTATCAAGAAAATTATCCATTTGTTTAGATTTTCCAATTGGGTGGATTACATGTTTTTAAAGTAGGTCCTTATGGTTCTCCGAGTTTCCATGGCGTCTGTTGTTATGTCCCCCTTTCATTTCTATATCTGTTCATTTGGATCCTCTCTCAACACCTTTAGTTAATTTGCATGAGAGTTTCTCAATGTGATTGATCTTCTCAAGGAACAAATTCTTTGTTTCATTAATTTGTTTTATTTTTGTTTGTTTCTATTTTATTGATCTCAGCCCTGAGTTTGATTATTTCTTGCCATCTACATACATATTGGATGTGATTTCTTCTTTTTCTTCTACAGCTTTCATTTATGCTGTTAAGTTGCTAGTGTAAGATAACTCCAATTTTTTTTTTTTAATGTAGGCACTTATGCTATGAACTAGCCTCTTAGAACCACCTCTATTGTGTTCTATAAGTGTGGATATTTTGTGTATTCATTTTCATTCAGTTTTATAAGTCTTTGATTTCTTAACTTATGTCTTGACCTGTTTTTCGTTCAGTACAGAGTTGTTCAGTTTCCATGAGTTTACAAGCTTTCTGAGGTTTCTGTAGTTGTTGATAACCAACTTTTAGCTGTGATGATCAGATAGGATGTATGCTGTTATTTCAATTTTCTTGTGTCTGTTGAGACTTGTTTTGTGTCCAAGTATGTGGTGAGTCTTGGAGAAAGGTCTGTGAGAAGAAAGTATATTCTTGCCTCTGAATTTCCTGTCCTAGTTCCTAAATTTTTCATTTCTAGAAAAATATATGAAGGTTGTTGAAAATAAAGTATATTCTTTTGTCTTTGAGTGAGTTGTCCTGTAAATATGTTAGGTTCATTTAGTTTATAATGTCTATTAGCTCCAGCATTTATTTGCTTTGTTATGTTTGGATAACCTGTCTATTGCCAAGAATGAGATATTGAGGTCTCCTACTATCGATGTGTGAGGGTCAATAGGTGATTTAAACTGTTGTAGTGTTTCTTTTATGATCTTGAGTGCTCTGTTTGGTGCATAGATTTTATGAACTGCAATATCTTCCTGGTGATCTGCCCTTTCATAAATATGCAGTATTCTTCCTTATATCTTCTGATTAGTTTTGGTTTGAAGTCTGTTTTGTCAGATATTAAAATGGCTATACCAGCTTTATTCCTAAACATGCTTGGAATATGTTTTTCCATCCTTTTACCCAGAGGTGATGTCTGTCCTTGGGGTTATGGTGTATTTATTGAGTGCAGCAGAAGGATCCTGTTTTCACATCCATTTTGTTAGTCTGTGTCTTTTTTTATTGGGGAATTGAAACCAATGAGGTTGAGCGATATCAATGAGCAGTGTTTATTGATTCCTATTATTTTGCTGCTGTGGTCTTCCTCCCTTTCCCTCCCCCCCTCCCCCATCTCTGTGTATGTGTATTTGCGTGTATGTGTATTTCGCTTCTTTTGCTTTGCTGGTCTGATATTATTTATTACTTGTGTTTCCTTGGGTATGGCTTATCTCTTTATATTGGCATTTTCTTTCTATCGTCCTCTGTAGGACTGAAAATAAATATTATTTAAATTTTGTTTCATTATGGAATATGTTATCTCTTTCATTTATTGTGATTAGAAGTTTTGATAGGTATAGTAGTTTGGAGTGCATCTTAGAGTTTGTAGAACATCTGCCCCAGGCCCTTCTGAATTTTATAATCTCCATTGAGATGTCTGGCATTATTTTAAAAGGTCTGCCTTTAAGTGCTACTTGGTCTTTTCTCCTTGCAGTTTTTAATAATCCTTTGTAGTTGTTGTTGTGCCCTGGGTGTGAGACCCCGAAGAGACCACCAGAGACACAAACTCACTGAAATGCAAAAGCAAGGTTTATTGGAGCAGTTCAAGCTGGGCAGCTTGGACCTTAGTCGAGCACCCTGACACAGTGAAGGCTAGAGGAGGTGCCCGCCCCTCTGCAAGCTCAGTTTTTGAAGGCAAAAATCACAAGGTTACATCAGTTAGGGGTGCTAGTACAGGTACAATTCTGATTGGCTCAGGTTTTAGGGACTTTCCAAAATTTCTGTGTTATCTTACTTTGCAGTTTTGACAGGTTGTTTGTCAAACTTTATAGACCATCTCCAGCATTGGAGCATTCTGTGGTTAATCAGTTGCTACCAGATGACTCTTCAAACATCCTGACTTTGTATTTTGGGTTCCTGGGACCTATGTCAGCAGCTCTGAAAATTTTGAAACTCAGGCCTCTTTCAAGCTGGGGTGAGGGGCTTGCTTGAAATGGGAGTGCTTAGGTTCTTCAGTTGTTATTGCTATTTTTCTGTACTTTAGAGTATTGATTAGTATGTGCTAAGGGGAATTTCTATTCTGGTCCAGTCTAGTTGGAGGTCTATATGTTTCTTGTACCTTCTTCAGGTTAGGAGAATTTTCTTCTGTGATTTTGTTGAAAGTATTTTCTGTGCCTTTGACCTGGGGTTCTTTTTCTATCTTTTCATAGTTTCCCACATTTCTTGGATGTTGTACGATAGGAGTCTTTTTAGATTTATCATTTTCTTTGGTGGATGCATTCATTTCTTCTACCCTGTCTGCAATGGCTGGGATTCTGTCTCCAATCTCTTGTATTCTGTTGGTGAGACTTGCCTCTGAATTTCCTGTTCTAGTTTCTAAATTTTTCATTTCTAGATTTCCCTCAGTTTAGGTTTTCTTTATTGATTCTATTTCCATTTTGAGATCTTGAATTGTTTTATCAGTTTTTTCCCACTGTTTGTGTTTTCACCGATTTCTTTAAGGAATTTGTTTATTTCTTCTTTAAAGATCTCTATCATATTCATAAACGGCATATTAAGATATTTGACTTGTGCTTCAGCTGCGTTGCAATCCTCAGGGCCTGCTGTGGCAGGGTTGCTGGGCTAGAATGGAGACATAGTGCCATGACTGTTACTGATTGTTTTTACCCTGGCATCTAGACATCTGAGTTTGGGAAGATTGTAATTGTAGGTCCTGATATCTTGTCTTTTTTGGGTGAGTGTTTTGTTTCTTGGTTTCTATTGCACTCTCTGTTTCTTATGAGGGTGTAGTAGGTATGTATTGACTGGTAGGGAATTCTTCTGGGATCCTGCTAGGTGTGGCCACTGGAGTTTTATGGTAAATATATATTTCTAGGTATTGAGAGATGACATTTAAGAATGGGAATAGGCTAGGAGGGGGCTAGGAGGGAGTCCACAGGTCAGAGTAAAGGAGAGTGTTCCCTAGGGTCTGCTTAGTCTCCTGGGAATGGGGCAGAGAATGTGAAGAGGCCACAGCAGGTAGTCTGCTATAGAGCTGGGGATGAGACTAAAGTGTTGGATTTGGAGGAGAAGATAGAGTAAAGATCTTGAAGTTGGCCTACCTCCTTGTAGTAGAATATTATTTTAAGGTGTGTTACTTGTATTCATGTTGCATTTGTTTAACTTTGTGAAGCTGTGTTACTGTGCCTGTGTAAAACATCTGATGGTTTAATAAAGAACTGGCCAATAGCAAGGCAGGAGAAAGGATAGGCTGGGCTGATGAGCAGAGAGTATATAGAGAAGGAGAAAACTGGGAGGAGAGATCTAAGGTCTAGGAGCCAGAGAAGGTGGAGGACTCCAGGGGCCAGCCACACAGCTACACAGCAAGTCACAGAGAAAGAATAAGATTTACAGAAGTTAGAGAATGGAAAAAGCCCAGAGGCAAAAGATATATGGGCTAATTTAAGGAAAGCTGGCTAGAAACTAAGCCAAGCTAAGGCCAGGCATTTATAATTAAGAATAAGCCTCTGTGTGTGATATATTTGGAAGGTGGGTGGTGGGCCCCCCAAAAGGAGTAAAAAACAAACAAACAAACAAAAAAAACCAACAATATACCTCCTTAGCTGGCCTACTTGCTTCTCTTTAGGCATGGCTGACAGGTTCTCAGGAAATGCCTGCTGGAGTTAGGGGCTTTGATGTCAGGATGAGTAGGGAGGAAGGTTGGAGGAGAAGTTCTGCATTCTCCACTAGAGATGCAGGGCAGAAAGGAAAAGAGGAAGCCTCAGCACGTGGTCTACTACAGAGTTGTGGTGGGAGATTGGGTGTTTGTATTTAGAGGAAATTGGGGAAAGGTAAAGCTCTAATGTTAGACACAGGAGCCTGAAAGTTCCTAGGGAATGCTCGCTAGAGTCAGAGGCTGGAATAAAGCCATATGAGTGGGGGAAAGGGAGTCTGGAGAAAAAGATCTGTATGATCCTCTGGAGCTGGGGCTGGGGAAGGAAGAGGAGGCTGTAGCTGTTGGTCTGCTACAAAGCTGAGGATGAGACTTGGGAACAGATTTGGAAGAGAGGAGAGTGAAGTGAAGCTCTGCAGTTAGGTCACCCACTTCCCCGGTCTGCTCCACCACCCTACTTATTCACACTTCTGATAAAAATCAAGGTCCCAGCCTTGATTGTAAATGACCAAACCTGCATATGAGCACTACATGTCTGCCAGAGATTGGGCATCAGAGTCCAACCAGGTAACAGAAATCACAACAGCGCATTCAAGAGAGAATTTCATATAGCTATTCCTTACAAAAGAGAATTAACTATGTACAAAAGTACTCAGGAGGTCACTCACGAGGGAAATAACAACCTAAAATAAATAAAAATTGCGTAAGTTATTAGTGAACATCCAGCAAGGCTTCAGGATTAGGGAGAAAGTTAGAGAGTGACACAGAACTTAGAAAATTAGAGAAGGGGCTCACAAGCCCGGAGCCTAGATCTCCCGGTGTGAACTTGGCACACTGGAGGAACTGCTAACAGCCAGGATAAAGGAGTAGTCGGACATTCCAGTGGTGAGGCGGAAGGACAGGCAGGCAGGAAGTAGGCAGGAAGGGCCCCTCCTTTCATTCTCCCCCATCCTTGAAGACTTTCTCTATAACCCACTGTTACCTATGTTTAATAGAATGCCAGATACAAAGCAAAATGTTTTTAGGAGTCCCAAACCTTTAGGAGAGATTTTTGTTTTTGTTTTTGTTTTTGTTTGAATGAAAGATAATAGTCTAATAGCTATCATACAATCTTTGGGGGTAGTTGGCAAAAACCAAATGGATTCTAGAATGAGTATTTGTCCACATTCTCCAGAGCCATTAAACAATGCTATGTAGAGTGCTTGCCTGAGTAGCCGTTGGCCACCCAGTGGTTACGCCCTATACCATATTGGTCATCCCTTTAGAGGGGTGGGCGGGAGATGCACACTTGTAAATCTTAAGGAAAAGAATTAAAATACTACATTATCAGAATCACCTAATGTGAAGATAATTCACAAAAGGAAAGGGAAGGATGACTTTTAAGCCCCATCCTGCTAGAATCACTTGTTAAAATCACTGTGATCTTTCTACCTTTGTGTATTTTTTTCTTTTTGACTCATGAGAGTCAGAAGTCACCCATCTAAGAAGCAAATCAATAACCGCCTTCCAAGACAACTTAACCTTAAGTACTGCTAATGCCTCTGCAAGCCCCTTAAGCTAGTTAGAGCTGCAGGTAGTCAGGAAGATGAACACAGCCTACTGTCACTGAGACTGAAGGAAGCGTAACAAACGTCTTGGTATCAGGCAATTGGTAGCCCCGCAGTGCTTAGAAACCTGCAGGAAAAAGCCCTTTGAATGAATCCACCTTAGCTTTCCAGGCTCGTCTTATACCACCGCCCAAAGTCTGCTGTAAATTACCACATTGGATTGCAGAATCATTTTAAGTTTCACGTCTGTGCAGTTCCTCATGACTAGAGGCCTCTCTCTCCCTCTGGGCCTCTTCCTTGGTGATATTCTTTTGAACCTTGATCAAGCAGCTGTTACATGAAGCCCAGCTCTGCTTTCTTCTACTTCTCTCTTCATTTTTTTTAACAAGATTCGTGCAGTGCATATTTCTTTTTTAATTATTTTAATTTTAATTTTGAATTTATAATTTAATCAAAAAATTTCTCCCTTCCCTTTTCTCCTTCTAAATCCTCCCATATACCCCTCACCATTCTCCTTCAAATTGTTACTAATTGTTATAGCATATATATATATACACACACACATTTAGATCACATACATATGTATACATATGTGCATATATATGCATATGTGTATAATATATATATATATGTGTACATGTATATGTATGTATATATATTCCTAAATATAACCTGTTCAGTCCATATAATTTTCTTGCGTATAGTTCTCAGGGCTGACCATTTGGCATAGGATAACGATTGTTATGCTCTTCCCTTGGGAAGGCCATGTCTCCAGTTCTCAATTTTCCTCAGTTGCCTATAGATCTTTGTATATTTTTGAGGCTTCATGGGCTTTTAATTAGTTATCTCAAATTTAAGATTGTACCAATTATAATATGCCTCTTTATTTTGTATACAATGAACACCACGTTTATATAACATAAACATCATGTTAAAGTATGATGTTTTTGTTATTTATTTCCTTTTCAAAAACTGTATTTAAAATGTTTTCTTTTATATTTAAATTTTATTCACTTTTAAGGATGTATCTGAGTGCATGTAAGTGCAGTGCACTTAGAGGCCAGTAGAGGGCGTCAGATACACTGGAACCATAGTTAGAGAGGGTTGTGAGCCACCATGTGGGTGTTAGGAATTGAACCCAGGACCTATGTGAGAGTGTCAGTGCTCTCAACCACTAAGCCACTATTATTTATGCTTCCTTACTACTAATTCATTTATTTTCTTTTGAGATAGCATCACTCTAGCACACAGTTGCCTCAAACTTGGGACAGTCCTCCTGTATCAGATTGCCAAGCGTTGGGATTATGGGCATGTATCACCATAGCTATATTGGTTTTAAAGGTAATTGAATATAAAGAAAACATATTTGAAATTAATAAAATGTGGGGTGAGGTATAGCTCAGTGGTAGAGTGCTTGCCTAGCGTACACAAAGTTCAATCCCCTGAATTACAAACAACAAACAAAGAACAGAATTAATTAAATGTATCCTGATATACAGACCTATCTTCCTCGCTGAAGTGCAAAGTTGGGAGCTACATAAGCCAGGAAACATGACTGAGTTGTCTTAGGACTCTAACACAGAGTGCGGTTAAAAGCAAAGTGCCGCTGGACACACAGCAGATCCCTCAGTAAATGTTAAAACAGGCTTCTCAGCCGAAGACGGGCAATTCTACTGTCTCAGCAGCTTTGATTTTGTTCTATGACTACATCTAACCACATGTGGGGTCCAAGCCAGGGTTACACCTGAGCTTTCTGTTCAGAGAGCCTCACAGGTACCTTCGCAGGACACTATGCAGCTATGTGGGTGGTTTGATTTTAATAGCATGGAAAGGCCCGAGCTCCCCAACCAGCCACTGGCTACTGGTTTCCTGAAAATCCCACCATAGGAAATCCTTCTCTTCTAGCACAGTGTGCAATTTCCTGAGGGGAAATCCCATTAAGCTTTATCTGACAGCATCATTATGTGAATTAGCACACTTAGTCCTTTGAACAACATGGGGAAAAAAAAAAACAATTTATAAAGAATTCTGATACAATAGAGGCCTGCCAGTTTATTTTCAGTACTGGCCAAGAAAGGCAGGTTTGCAAGAGGCTCAAGGGGGTCAGGTCTATGGAGGTCACTGCGTTCTGTGGCTCAAGGAGCTGAATCGGAGGCTGGTGTCTCAGTAACAAGACACAAGACATCCCTGGGTGAGAGCTGGTCCTTGCTG
The DNA here is from genome assembly GCA_902168405.1 of Peromyscus aztecus. NCBI lineage: Eukaryota > Metazoa > Chordata > Mammalia > Rodentia > Cricetidae > Peromyscus > Peromyscus aztecus. Next base: position 23,407 of record CABHPQ010176054.1, read on the forward strand.
GAATGTTCACGTTTCTGTTTCAGACGCTCCTGTCCTGTTGAAAATTTCTGTTGATTGCAGCCCTTTTGCATCCTCGCCGTTTTTGGACACCTGTCTCCCTCCTGAAAGGTACGTTATTCACGACACCTGCTTGGGCCCTGCCTCTCCAACGGCCTCTCTCCTTTTCTTTCTGTATCACGTTTCTTTGAGCTCCTGAGTGGTTTGTGTTTCCTGTAATATTAGCCTTCTACCTACAAAACTTCATGTGGGATGCACACCCATTCCATAATTTGCACAGCTCGAGAACCCCTTGGCTTTTGCCTCAGCCCAAGTACTAGTTAGTACCCGTGTCACGCCCTGGATCTGATTAAACGCCAGTCTTTAAGTGATATGGTGACCAGACTTTCTAGTCAAACCATGTCCTCTGGGGAAAACATATTTTACCCTCCTTGATCCTATCTACTATATGATTTATTTTTCCTTTTAGTCTTCATAGACGACGTAACTGAGCAGGTTGACTAAGTGTGCTTCTCTCTGATTGTCACATATTTGGCTTGAGATACTGTTTCGACACCTGTGAATTTCGCTTCCCTCCATGGCCCCTGTGTCTGGCCAGCTTACGGCATGGACCTCTCCCCAGTTAGGGAAGACCCAGCAGCTGTCTCACATGTGGCCAGGGAAACACAGCAGCCAACAGCGCAGGCCTTGCATTGCGTGACACTTGAACTTGGTCTACATGTTTTCAGTCCTACTTTTCACTGTCCCCTCCCTATTTATGACTTTGCTGGAACCTCCTCAGTCATTTACCCTTGCCTTTTCTAGGAGTCCTTTCCTTTCTGAATAGGGTTCATATCACTTTTTATTACTATAATTCTGTAAAATAAAACCATCAATTTGGAGCCTTTTTTTTTCTTCCAGGTGAACTGTATTTCTTTCAAAACATCTTCCATTATCCCATCCCTGAAACTTCTATTTAATCTTGGGAAGCTGCATGACTGCCAACATGTCTTTCAGAGTTATCCCCAGTAATTTTATAATCATAGTTCTCCCAACCAACGTGATCACCAGGAAAACACTTGACTTCTTTCTTTTACTTCTTTCCTGACAGGGCACAATCATCCTTTGGATAATTATAAAGTCTCCGTCTCCACTATCATCCCTCAGAGATGGCTTTTGTTCACCTCCGCCCACCCCAGTTTAATGTTTCCCTTATTGAAACTTTGAGAATCACTAGTCCTCCCTCCAATTTTTGAACATTATTCATTTTCTTCTCATTTTTTTTTGTTTTTGTTTTTTGAGACAGGGTTTCTCTGTGTAGCTTTGCACCTTTCCTGGAACTCACTCTGTAGCCCAGGCTGGCCTCGAACTCACAGAGATCTGCCTGCCTCTGCCTCCCGAGTGCACTTACTTTTCTCCTTCCTTTAGTATTAATTATTTATTTTGTGACACAGACAGAATTTAGACCTGGCTGACAAGGTTTCCACCTCCGGCAGCGCACATTCCACACTGTCTTCTCCCCTTTCGTGTGGTACATCTAGAGCTATCTATGGTCATCACTCTTGGATACGATGATTTGACCCAAGGGATTTTGTGAACTTCAGTGTGGTCTTGTCAAAAGGGAGATTAGCAGTGTGATCACGAACTCGTGAGTTAAACCCTCTAGGGAAACAAAACCAACGTCAGGTTGATCTCACGGAGGCCTCAGAGGCACAGTTGGACGGCTCTGAAATATACGAAAACAGGACACCTGGGAAGCCTCAAAGGTGACAATGGTGCTCCAAGGATAGTTGAGCAGCGTGACACTACTGTGAGTAACCCCAGTGTGGCTCACACCTTGACGGTAGCCTGTAAGCCCGGGAGCAGAAGACCAAGCTGTCCCATGCCTAGGTACATACCCCGAGGAGTTACTGACAGCTACTTACACAGCAATAGAAAGAGTAGTAGAAGCCATACCCCCAGATGTCCTCTCTAACCTGCTGTGTGTGTGTGTGTGCGCGCGCGTGTGTGTGTGTGTGTGTGTGTGTGTGTGTGTGTGTGTGTGTATTCATTCTTCTGTGACCACACTTCCCACTCACTGTCTTAACTCCAATTTCTTCAGGACAAAAACTCCTACTGTATTTGACCTTTCTTTTGGGCAAGTTTGTATTTCTCTGCTTTGATTTTTTTTTCCCATAGATTTACTTAATTTATTTATGTTTTTCTTCCTGGAATTTTTTTTCTCTTTTTTCTTTTGTTTCAGTTTTCAAATCAATGAATTGAATGTATTTTATTCATTTATTGTCTTTCATAAGCTTCTCAGCTTTCTTGGTTACTGGCATTGAATTGAAGGCAAGCTTGCTATGGTGACATAATCCTCAATGCTCCCGTGACACTGATTCAGTCATTTGCTTTCGCTTTCTTTGATTTTCTTTTTCCCACTGAATAGCTCGAACATCAACCTAAAATGTCAGGTAATCTCCTAAGTATTGTTGTTGCAGAGATAAATAAGACAAAGGCTTTGGTTCAAAGTATTCCTATTACAGTCCAGATAGCATAGTTGCCAGCATCCAATGCGACTTTAAAAATGAAATTTAAGGCATAAGTTCTGCAAGGCACATGCTTGTAATTCCAGAAGTTGAGACAGCAAGAAAGGTGGGCCACAGGTTCAAGGCCAGCCTGGCTACATAGTGAGTTCCAGGCCATCTTGTCCTATATACTAAGGCCTTGGCTATCAATGAAAAGATATTGCTACCAAGAATAACATACAAAGGCATGCATGCATAAATAAAGGGAGGATTTGATGCAATTTTGTGACAGATAGAACATGAGTTTAAAGTAATAGAAGAAGAATATGAATTCAGTGAATTGTCTTGCCCCCCAAATATCAATCCCTTTGTATTTCTTTCAAGTTGTCATTCACTTGGATGTTTTAAGCCGTTACTATACACAGACATGTGTCAGTAGGCATAGGCAGGATCTACAAACAGTCTCGCCCTGTATTTTCTCAATAGAGGTCACATTATCGTCTACTCTCACAGGGCACCCTGGGGAATGCTTTGCTCTTTCCAGAAGGACAAATATGATATATGAGGACAATGGCCAGGTATAGATCATGATCATAGACTTAGTATGGTCGTGGCATGCCCTTATATTATTTTCTTTCAACAAGCACAATTTGACTTTCAACCTCTGTTGGAGGTGGTGGATATGTAAATTATCATGGCCTTAGGATATGCAGTTAGGCATGAAGTCAATAGCATGGCTGTCAGTGAATTGGGGTAAGAAACATGCCAGCTTGAACAGAAAACAAACACATTTCACATAAGAAGTGTGAATTTTCCATGGAAATGAGAAAAGAGAATTCCTAAGAGAACTTATTTCCTTGTCTATTTATTTCTGCCCTGTAGGAAGATGGTAATGGGAAATATTTTAATAACATTGTAAGCTGTAACAAAGACAGTGCTATTTTTGAATGATAATATCATATTTTCACTAGAGTCCCAAAGATAATAAACATCTCACTTGCAGGGCATGTGCATCATTCTCAAAGCAGGCTGGCTGTGGTGTTTAAATGTCTTTGACCACCACATGTGTTCAGCAAATTCCAGATGTGCCTGCTGTCTGGTGGGAACTGGCTCATCTAACAGTGAGGACATTGAAATTGGGGGAGACAAGGATGCTGTGCACAGCAAATCTTCTCTTGGGTTTCTTCATCCACTTGTGTGACCGCGACAGACCATCTGAAGGACAGAACTTTCTTTTCATTGAGTCCTTGAAGCAAGGAGGTCTTAGGTCAAGATCCAGGGTTTGGTGAGGGGCCACCTCACTGTTCCTCCTGTGGCAGAAAAGTTTCTTTCCTAAGGAATGAGCATGCTCAGGACCTAAACACCAGTTAGGCTTAAGCTCCCAACACTGCTTCTTTAGGGTTTAAAGTCAGCGTGACTTTGGAGAGATGAACATGCAAACTGTAGCACCAGATAACAGCACTTGGAATTCTGAATCACTTTGGCAGAAGGTTCTAGTCCATGCTTCTGACTTACGGGTTACAACACTCTCCCCTGAGGTTTGGTAAATGTAAGTTGGTGAAGCACTGTGTGACCAGTTTATTCCAAAGGTGTAAATGAGAAGGCTAGTGGAGGGGCACCCACGGGGTGAGGTGTGAGTGTGGGAAAGGCTGCGGAGCACTCCTCTTTAGAGGTACTGTAGCTGAAGTTTTCTCCAGTCCTGCCCAGCCCCACTGACCCTGTAACTGCTTATAAAATAAACACACAAAGACTTATATTACTTATAAACTGTATGGCCGTGGCAGGCTTCTTGCTATCTAGTTTTTATATCTTAAATTAACCCATTTCTATAGATCTATACCTCTGCTTTTCATGGTGGTGGAGGCTGGCAGCGTCTCCAGACTCAGTCTCCCACTTCCCAGAATTCTCCTCTCTCTTTGTCCCGCCTATATTTCCTGCCTGGCCACTGCCCAGTCAGCATTTTATTTATTAACCAGTCAGAGCAACACATTCAGAGCATACAGAACATCCCACAGCAGCAGCCAGTGCTCCCAGCCTCTCAACATGTTCATCCACAGAGAAACTCACCAGATCTCATTTTACTATTCTATTTTGATTAGCAAACAAAATCCTGAATTTTATGATGACATTTTCAAACATGCATCCCATAATGCTAATGCTCTCCCATACTCTCCTTCATTTCCTTGACCCCACAAAGATGGTTTCTCCTTAGCTTTCATGTTGTATATTAATGCATACTCAAGCAGATACATAAGTCTTGAATCCCATGTGAGGGAAATCATGATACTGTGTTGCTTTCACTTCTCAGTCGCTTCTGCTATGCACCTTCCTTTTTATCTTCTGGTTGTTTGAGTCTTTATAGGGCCTTATCTTGAACACATGTGCACATGCACACAGACACATACAGACATTCTCATGCACACTCACATACACACACGCATGAACACACACACATGCATATGCACACACATAGGCACTCACACAAACACCCAACACACACACATACACACTCATGCACCGTGGATGAACACATACATATAAACATGCACACAATTGTACAAACATGCATGCTCACACATGTGTACACATGGGCAGTCACATACGCACAAACAAATGTGTATGAACACATACACACATGCATACACACAAATGCACTCACACGCAAGCACACATACACGCACACACACATAGACACACATGAACAGACACAGTCATACATATGCACATACGCATGCATGCATACATACGCACATATATACACACATACTGGATATTTTAGTAAATATTCTTGGTCTTTGAAAGCTTGTAACAGGCTAACTTTTAAAAAATGTTTTAAGATTGAAAGTAGTTAAGGTGGTTCTTATACCTGGGGGACATCTCCGTGTGGACTGTAAATGGACTTTAGTGTTGGCGGGTCTTAAAATGGACCAGCTCTGCACGACTCCAGAGCTGTATTCATGAGGAATCTATGAAAGGCCTTTACATTTTCACAGCATGTTATAATCATTATCGAGTTAATTTCTGCGCCACCCAGTGAGAGAAGTAAATACTGATACCCCCCTTTGTAACAAATAAAAGAAATGAGACATAATGGAGGTCATTTTATGTTCATTTTAACCCACTGCTGAAACTAAGACTTTTATTTTGGTTTTCTGTCCCTCATTCCCTGTCATCTGGAGTACAAATATAGACTTCTACTGTTCCAAATCCCTAGCATCCAAACACAGAAATGAAGTTCATATTGCTTAGAAGGAAAGTCTATCAGTGAAAATAAGCCCTTCATGGGATTTTAATATGTATGTATCCACAGTGATCAATTTTTATTTCTGTATAAAATACATAAATAAACTGTACACTGCACACCATGGTTCTGATAGCGACAAAACACTTCATCATCTAAGAAAAGAACAATTATTTCATCAGATCACCCAAATTCATGAAGTTAGGCTTTCTGGGACATCACCTTCTAATGTAGCTTCATGTAAAATTAAAAACAAAAACAAAAACAAAAAAAAACCTCTTGCTGTAATATTTTCTCATTCTCACAGCAATAGCAGCCAGGGAATTAGGTTGGCATTGAATGTAACAAGACCAAGGCTAGACCATACTCTGTTAATGTGTATTTCCTAGTGCTGACATGGCTGTTCCATGTGTGTTACATACCCGCTCCTGTTCATTAGAACATTCCTAGAACAGGGTAGGCATTATTTCCGTGTCCCCAGCAGGAAAAATAACACATAGGTGCTCTTGCTGCTTTTCTGAAATATGTAAATGACAATGGCAACAGTAACTTATGCCTTTAACTATAAGACAAGCCTCTAACACGATAACTACACTCCATGCCCAGAGTGCACTGCTCCGTGTCCAATAGCTGGGTCATGACTTAATAAACACTGTCTTGTACAACTTGCTCTATGATTCCATAGTATGGGTAAATGATATTAGCCTAAAAGCAAAACTTTCAAGAACTTTTGCCACATGAAAGGAATTCCTTCTATATACTCCCAATTGAATGTTTTCAATCGGAACTGTAAACTTTGGGGGAAATTCTTCATTGTTACCACTGTAGTTTTCCTCTAATGTTACAATTTTGATAAAAGAGTATTTTTGGCCTTCTAGATGATGGGAAAGATAGAGAAATTTTCCTTAAAACATTTGCATGGCTTCATATCTGAAATACACTTCTATTTCAATTTTAGAAAAGTAGGTCATCTTATTAATATCTGAAGCAAGATATTGCCAGTTTCTTTATTGTATGCCTTTAAAATACACTTTAATCATCATCTATAATCATAACTCTCAGTACTGTTAGAGGATTTCTTGATAGCACATCTCTAATGTACCTGAACCAGTTCTTTTTTATCAGACAAAATGAGTTTCAGTAATAAATGGGGCCCACTCTTCAAAGGTACTTATTTGGAGAGATTTTTATAAAACTGGAGTATAAAACAATTAAGAGCATATCATTTGGTGACTGATGCCCTTAAATTATTAAACATGCCTGAAGCTTCCTGGAGTGTGTTCTATATATATTTAGGATTATGAACTTAATCTCAGGCATAAGAATTAAAGTTCAGAGCCTAATCATATGACAGCATATTTTTAGATATAAGAGGGAAACTAATATTTTAACAATGAAACACTA